>PVKP010036717.1:0-22236 GCA_004027715.1 Plecturocebus donacophilus | reverse complement strand
CTCTAGCTACTGGATTCAAGCAATTCTCCTGCCTCAGCCTCCTGAGTAGCTGGGATTACAGGCATGTGGAACCACACCTGACTAATTTTTGTATTTTTAGTAGAGACGGAGTTTCACCCTGTTGTTCAGGCTGGTCTGGAACTCCTGACCTCTTGATCCACGTGCCTTGGCCCCCAAAGTGTTGGGATTACAGGTGTGAGCCACCACACCCAGCTGTGTTCTTAAGTATCTCATCAGAACAGGCATATATGGTTCCAGCACCTATTGTTTGGACCAAAGCAAGTTGCAGAGCAGGTATAGAGTACTCCTCTTGTAGGGAGACATGCAAGTCATGTGTGGTAAGGGGGCATACAGTCTTTCTCCTTGGAAGGAGAAGCAAATGATTTGAAATAATAATGCAATCTATAACCACCCCCCACCCCATTACACACACACACACACACACACATTCCTAAAAGTAATACAATACTCTAATTAAAATCTCCCCATACTTAACTCACTTCTGATCTCCAGAAATAAGCAAATATCATCTTATATATATTCTCAGAAATACTTTTAATGCATAAAAACATAAGAATTTTTGTAATAATGCCATAGATTTTACATACTTTTCTGAAATGGTTTTATTAATTCTGGTGCAGTACATATGCAGTGATTGTGCTCCTAGATTTAACTAGTTTTAATAACAGATCATAGTGCACTACTCCTGTAGTAGTCTGGCAATCAGTACTGGAAACATATACAACAGTCTTACTCCTCTTAGTTCTTTTTTCAGAATTTATTTTTAAGGTAGGGACTGAATGTTAGAAATAGGTACTTTCCTGTGCTACATTACACCTGCAGAGCAGGAAGAAATTAGTAGTGTGGGATTATCTTTCTGACTACATTGTTTTTCTAGGGAATTTATGGTCATGATGTTGCTCACATCACCTTATAATAAAAAGTATAAAGTGCAAGACGCATGTGTCCTCCCTATTCCTCAGCACTTTGTCATGTGATTGTAAGATGCTTGATGTGCTGCAGGCATCTGGCAAACAGTAATAGGATATCACTGATGCATTAGGAAAAGGGAGAGAAATCCTAGTTTGTTGAAAAGATCACCAAACTACTTGACCAACTCTCCAAATAAATACTTTAGTACAACTTGAGCATATTAGAGACCCTTTTCCCAGTGAATGCCATTAACATTTGGGTGTTTTAAAACTTGTAGCTTTATAGTAGGTATCCAAAATGGTAACTCAGTTTGCTAAGAAAAATATTTTCATTGGAAAAATGCATTGGCTTATATCTAACATTGAACTCTGTGAAAGTCAGTATTTATTTTCTCACCGAGTATTTTAATTTTTTTTTGGTGGTGGGGTTGGGGGGTGTCTCACTCTGTTGCCCAGGCTGGAGTGTAGTGACATGATTTTGACTCACTGCAACCTCTGCCTCCCAGATTCAAGTGATTCTCCCGCCTCAGTTTCCTTAGTAGCTGGGATTACAGGCGTGCACCACCACACCCAGCTAATTTTCAAAATTTTCATTAGAGACAGGGTTTCCCCGTGTTGGTGAGGCTGGTCTCGAACTCCTGACCTCAAGTGATCCACCCACCTTAGCTTCTCAAAGTGCTGGGATTTCAGGAATGAGCCACCATGGCCAACCCACCACTCAGCAAGTATTTATTGCCCCACTCTGTGATAGACACACTTACATGCACTAGTAGTATAGCCTATAGCAAAACAAAATAATTCTATTACAGATGTTGCATATTTTAATTCAATATTAGATTTGGAACAATTAATTTTGATTATAACTATTGACCAAGTCGATGATTTCATGGCATTTACATTGAGAAAAATCTCTCCAACACAAGAGTCTATTTGGAATGTTTTCTCCTGGATACTCACATGGCTTATTGCCTCACCTCTTCCAGATCTCTGCTCCAGTACTGTTCCTGCAGCCTGCCTTGGCAATGCTACTTAGAATAGCAGTCCATCAAATCTATCACTTTGCACTTGCTCCTTCTGTGGCATTTTGGTTTAAAACACCACCATCTTATTTCTCATTTATTATCCATCTTCTCTACTAGAATAGAAATTGTATGAAGATAAATACTTTGTTCACTGCTGTCTTACTGGAGACTAGGAAATAGTATATTAAGAGTAGTTGTCCAAAAGTTCTGTGTGAGTGAAACATTGTGCCTGATTCCTCAAGACAATTGTATTAAACAGCCCTAAATTTTATATTTTATATTTCTCTTAAAATACTCTAAACCTTTGGATTTTACACTGTATATAACTAGGCTTGGCTTTAGTTTTCCTTCTCCACCTTAGCATAAATGGTTAAAGTGTTCAATGTCTGTAAACAGTTTTGTCTAAGTAAAATTTATTTTGATATTGTGTTTATTAATCCAAATATATATAATTTGCATTCCTTTATACTGACAAAGCAAAAGTGAAAATATGTATTCTCTTCAACTTAATTTTTACTAATTTTAACTCCCTCCTATAATTAGGTAATTTGTATAACACAGTAGAGTTTAGGAAGATTGTCTGGGTTCAGCCTGACCTAAAAGGGTGAGCTCTTAAAAGTGGCTGAATTCATCTTGAACTCAAAGTTCTAAAGTAAAAGTGGAATACACGCAAGAAATTGTCTATTTGTGGCTTCAGAGAAGCAGTGGACCATGTGATACAGAATTTGGATAGCTGCTAGGAGCTGAAAGCAGTACTCAGGTGACAGCCAGTAAGGAAACAGAGGTCTCAGTTCCATTCCTTGCTAAGATTTGAATTCAGCCAACAACTTGAATAGACTAGAAAATGTGTTTTTCCTTCAACCTTCAGACTTGAAATCAAGCCAGCTAACATTGATTTCAGTTTGGTGATAGACTGAGCTGAGAATCCAGTAATGTTTCACCTGGATTTCTGACCTATATACTTTGAACGTATACATTAATGTGGTTTTTAGATGCTAGCTTATTGATTTGTTATACAGCAATAGAAAACTAATATAGTCTTTCTCTTTCATTTCAGTCTGTATCCAAGCCTACATCTTGAACTACAGCCCCACATAATTTTATAACTGTGGTATTTATCATGCTAGCCCACCCTACAAGTTTGGCTCTTATTTAGAGTTTATTATAATTGAGCTCCTTTATGTGACTTATCAGACATTGTCTAAATTTGATAATGCCTGACATTTATGGAATTGAGCCATATACAACAATGATAATTCCCCTGTCTCCTTCATAATAATAAAGCAATAACGATATCAGCTAGATTTACACAAGATAGTCAAAGGACTAATATGGGAAATGAAAACTATGCATCCTTCTTATAAGAAAACAGTATAAGAAATGAAGTCTTAAGAGTTATTCAAGATAAACATAAAGCCACAAATATTGTTTAGTATTTGTAATTCATACAGATGAAGAAACACTTCTATAGTAAATGATACTTGGCTAGATATCTGGAAAAAATACAGTGAAGTTATCTAGGGAAAGAATATTCTCAGTAGATGGAAAGAGAAGTGTGTTCTCCAATGAATTGTGTCTTGAAAACAGGTAATTTAATTAGACCCCTCCACCTGAATTTATAACATTCATTAAGACTCAAAAAAAAAGTATCTCTATTTCTTAAGTAATAATTTTGGAGACAATTTTTGTCTTTAGTTAATGCATATAAGACTTGTCTGAGCACTTAGAGGGTAAAAGTAAGATAGAGCAGATAAGAATAAAAAGAGCATTTACTACAAATCCTCCTTGAGAATCAGGATCGATGTGTTGTGAAAGTAGGTCTTTCTTTATTTGGGGACTCAGTAAACCACATGTTAGGCATATAGCCCTGAGATATACTTTGGCATCTGCTCTATTAAGACAAGTCGAGTGCTCTGTTTTAGTAGAATGCTGTCTAAGTATGTGATTAGAATGAAAATGTTTTCTATTTTAAAATGGTGATTGTTAAACTTGAGAACTTTCTAGATGCAATTTTGAGGTAAAATGAAATACTCTGATTATTTGTATCATTAATATGCTATAAGAATTGTTGCTGGAACATTTGCTCCATCAATCACCAGAGGACAGGAAAACTTCCTCTGACTTTTCAGCTTGAATTGGGAAATAAATCGAATTCATTTCTCTTGCCATTAACCTTCCACATGAACGTACTGAGCTTTAGTGGATCCTTGATTAGTAGCCATTAAAATAGAATATAATTAGCAGCCTCCTAATTATATCTAACTCATTTCAAGAAATAATTTTCTTGTTCTTGCTATATCATAGAGAGAACCCAAAATTACATATTTTTATTTGGCAATCAAATTCTAAAAAATATTTAAAAGAGTGCTTTCTTGTGGATTAATTAAGTGGTGAATACAATTTAGTGTCTTTTACATAGTGTTTTAATTTACTTTCATATAGTTATTGAGTCTATTTTGTGATTAAAATCATGGAAAACAAAAACAACTCAAACTATATTTGTGTGTTTAGTTTGTGTATACATGTGTACAAACACATATATACATGTATATATAAAGTAATACATGTACATATGCATGTTACATATCAAAAAAGTTTTACCGTAGTTAATAAGATAACCCATAATCACTCAAAGTAACAACCTGAATTTAGCTTTAGTTATTAAAAATAAAATATAGTGTATGATGCTAGTAACTTTGTATAAGGATAAATAACAACTAAGATAAGGAAGATTTTCTCATTCTAATTTGGATTAGACATTAGATAGACATTAAAGACATAATTAATTCTATGTTTAGAAGCTAGAGAAAACAGTTCTAGAAAGACAACTTGAGCCAAGTCATATATAGCAGGGAAAATATTAAAAAGTTTTTTGGAACACAGTGGTTATATTTTCTTCATTGCTGGCTCCTCTAACATCAGCAGAGGATGGGTTGTGATGTTTTTGAATAAAAATATTATGAATGTGGCTAAAAAATTGGTTTTGTTTCCTTTTAAGTTGTATTTTATTTTATTTTTGATTCGAGTGGTTCAGATGCAGGTTTTTACATGAGTACATTGTGTAATGGCGAGGTTTTTGCTTCTAGTCTACCCATAATCCAAATAGTGAACATTGTACCTGATGGTTTTCGAACTAATTGTAGAATGTTTGAAATGCAGCCTAAAATATTGGCTTTATTTCTAGAACTAAAAATTATCTACATTTATGTTGTCAATACATAATTATTGATATGATAAGAACTTTTGTGAGCACCTGAATTGTACTCTTGTAAAAAAATTTCTGCCTCTAAAAGCTGACTTTCCAGTTAGATAACAGTCAGTAAATGTAATAGATAGAAAACAAAATGTTATAAAGGGAAGGATGACAGAAAAACAAAAATGAAAATTGGAGTCTTTAGAATAGATATTATATTCTAAGTATTACTTATAAAATGTATTAGTTTTTAAAGTACAGTTCAACGAGAGTGTCTGGAAGAATGCTATGAGGAGTTTGCCATGTGAGTAATAAGAGACAGCATCCAGGCCTGAAATAGTAGGTAATACAGCTGCCCTAAGTTGGATTCATGCTGCATATATTTGACCAGCAGCAAAAAGGCTAGCCTTGCTTAAACGGTGGAAGAGATGAAGAGAGAATGAGGTCAGAGAAGTGATGGGATCAGACATTGGAGGGCTTTGTAGATCATTTTAAGGTTTGTACAAGGGACGTAACAATTAATTAAATCTTCTGTAATCAACCTATTAATAAACTCAGGTCCAGAAAGAATAAATAAACTGCTATTCTCCCAAAAGAGCCCAGAACAATGCAGTTCATCTACTAATTCAATAAATATCTATGGAGTATCTATATTGCATCAGTAGGTATAGTAACAATGTGGGAAAGAAGGCCATAAAACTAGGCAGTTATGATTCAGCTCTGTACATTTTTTAAATAATGGTGTTCATACCATGGAAGACACATTCCAGAAGCAGGAAAGGGGAACTGGTTGCCACGAGAGGAGTCTACTAGCGAGCAGGAATGCTTGAAAAATTCTGAAGCACAAGGAGAAAAGTGTAAACAAGATGAAGTCATAAAAGTGGGAGTTCTAGGCCAGGCCAAAATGGCTCACACCTGTAATCCCAGCACTTTGGGAGGCCGATGCGGGTGGGTCATGAGGTCAGGAGATGGAGACCATTCTAGCCAACATGGAGCAAACCTGTCTCCTCTAAAATTACAAAAATAGGCTGGGCGAGATGGGGCGGGTCTGTAGTCGCCGGTACTGGAGAGGCTGAGCCAGGGGATTCACTTGAATCCAGCAGGCACAGGTTACAGTGAGCCGAGATCATGCCACTGCACTCCAGCCTGGGTGGCAGAGTGAGACTCCTTCTCAAAAAAAAAAAAAAAAAAGTGGGAATTCTAATGATAATGGAGGCACAGGAATATGTCTGAGTTAAGCACAGAGGAACAAAGGTGAAAATAAAAGAAAACAAAAGAACAAAGAAAAAGATGTCTGTTCATATCTTTTGCCCATTTTTTGATGGTGTTTTTTTCTTGTATATTTGTTTTAGTTCTTTGTCAGATGGGTAGCCCTTTGTCAGATGGGTAGCTTGCAAACATTTTTTCCCATTCTGTTGGTTGCCGATTCACTCTAATGACTGTTTCTTTTGCTGTGCAGAAGCTCTGGAATTTAATTAGATCCCATTTGCCTGTTTTGGCTTTTGTTGCGAGTACTTTTGGTGTTTTAGTCATGAAGTCCTTGCCTATGCCTGTGTCCTGAATTGGATTGCCTAGGTTTTCTTCTAGGGTTTTTATGGTGTTAGGTCTTATGTTTAACTCTTTAATCTATCTGGAGTTAATTTTTGTATAATTTGTAAGGAAGGAGTTTAGTTTCAGCTTTCTGCACATGGCTAGCCAGTGTTCTCAACATCATTTATTAAACAGGGAATCCTTTCCCCATTGCTTTTGTCCAATTTGTCAAAGATCAGGTAGGTGTAGATATGTGGCATTACTTCCAAGGCCTCTGTTCTGTTTCATTGCTCTATATCTCTGTTTTGGTACTATTACTATGCTGTTTTGATTACTATAGCATTATAGTATAGTTTGAAGTCAGATAGTGTGATGCCTCCAGCTTTTTTCTTTTAGCGTAGGATTGTCTTGACTATGCAGGCTCTTTTTTGGTTCCATATGAAATTTAAGGTGTTTTTTTTCAGTTCTGTGAAGAAGGTCAATGGTAGTTTGATGGGGATAGTATTGAATCTATCAATTACTTCTGGCAGTATGGCCATTTTCACAATATTGATTCTTCCTAACCATCAGCATGGAATGTTTTTCCATCTGTTTGTGTCCTCACTTATTTCCTTGAACAGCAGTTTGTAGTTTTCCTTGAAGAGATCCTTCATGTCCTTTGTTAGTTGTATTACTATGTATTTTATTCTCTTTATAGCAACTGTAAATGGGAGTTCACTCATGATTTGGCTATGTCTGTTATAGAAGACATTTATGTGGCCAACAAACACATGAAAATATGCTCATTATCACTGGTCATTAGAGAAATTCAAATCAAAACCACCTTGAGATACCATTTCACACCAGTTAGAATGGCAATCATTAAAAAATCTGGAGACAACAGATCCTGGCGAGGATGTGGAGAAATAGGAGCACTTTTACACTGTTGGTGGGAGTGTAAACTAGTTCAACCATTGTGGAAGACAGTGTGGCAATTCCTCAAGGATCTAAAAATAGAAATTTCATTTGACCCAGCAATCCCATTACAGGGTATATATCCAAAGGATTATAAATCATTCTGTTATAAAGACACATGCACATGTATGTTCATTGCAGCACTGTTTACAATAGCAAAGACTTGGAACCAACCCCAATGCCCATTGATGGTAGACCGGATATAGAAAATGTGACACATATATACCATGGAATACTATGCAACCATAAAAAGGATGAGTTCATGTTCTTTTCAGGGACATGGATGAAGCTGGAAACCATAATTCTCAGCAAATTGACACAGGAACAGAAAACCAAACACCGTGTGTTCTCACTCATAAGAGGGTGTTGAACAATGAGAACACATGGACACAGGGAGGGGAACATCATACACTGGGGTCTAATGGGTGGTGGGGGGCTAGGGGAGGGATAGCAGAGGTTGGGGAGATTGGAGAGGGATAACATTAGGAGAAATACCTAATGTAGGTGATGGAGGGATGGAGGCAGCAAACCACAATGGCATGTGTATACCTATGTAACAATCGTGCAAGATCTGCACATGTACACCAGAACTTAAAGTAAAATTTTTAAAAAAGTAAAAAAAAAAACAAAAAGAAAGAACGTTAAATTTAGCTCAGATTTATATTTTATCAATTTATACTGGCCAGGCAGAGAATTCTATGGAAGAAAGAAAACCTGAAACATGACAAAGTAGACATTGTTTTATAAATGGAACAAAGGAAATTAACCTAATATATGAAGAGGAGGAAGTAGAATCTGAAGTATTTCACAAGTATTAGAAATACACTGCTGTGGATGGTTATTAAATGGTGTTGATGAAAAAGATGATGGGATGCCATTTATGGACAGCTTACAAAAGTAGTGCCTTTATTAAAAGAAACAATGCAATAATAGGAATTTTACACTACTTCCTTCAGGTTTCACAACTCTGTCATCCTTCATTTGTTACATCTAGTACTCTCAGTAACCATGAGGATTTCACCTTCAGCTGTTCCATGGGAATTTAAATTTATTATGTCTTCTGTTCCAGTTATTCATTTTGTGTTTTGGTTTCAAGCTTAGCAAAAAATAAGATAGTTTTCTTACATTTAATCCAGCATTTCTCTCTCTCTCTCTCTCTCTGCATGTGTGTGTGTGCATGTGCACACACACGCATGCTTGTGCATGCTTGGAAGGTAGATGGGGGAACTCAGTTCAACTTGATAACTAGTAATGTCATCCAACAAAAACATGCAAACTGTCTTTATGAAATTTTACTAAACAGATTTATTGCAAAGGACATTGTCATTGTCTCAAACTGGAATAGGAACATTGTTCGGGGGGAGGCAGTGGGCAATGGAAGGAAATAAAGAATTTAGAGACAGTGAATTGATTCACCAATATGTCTAGTGTATTTCTGATCTGATATCATTTTAATAGCTAGATGAAGATAGAAGATGTATGGTTGGTTGGTTGAAAGGACAGAGATGATTTCAGTGTTATATTTATTTGAAGTACCAGCAAATACTAATTTAACATGGCTTCAGGCTAATACTACCTGTAGCTTCTTCATGTTTACACCAAAATCCCTGTGGAGATACAGAAAATGTCACAAAACCCATGAAGGTACATACCTATAACGGGGATCAGGTTCTTAGAGTACTCACTGTGAAATGAAATGTTAATGAGGCTAGCTGGATTTATATAGTTTTCTTTAACTCATTTTATAACAGCTTTTAAGCTTGAAACTAGCTGCCTGATTTCTGTGGAAAAGAAATTAATTTCTTCCATTCCTGTGCTGCTGTATAGGTTCTTTCTGTTTCCCTTGGAATTTATTCTTTCTTCTCTGCAGTAGCATTGGTTTGGTTTGTATCTGTATCACTAATGGACTCCTTGAAGTTGAGGAAGTATATATTATTTGTCTTATGTTTCCTGAAGCACTCATAAGCAGTTGAAAATGATTGTTCAGTTATTGAATAAATTTTTGTTATTAGAATGGCATTATAATAGAGAGCAATTAAATAATGTTTTATAATGCTTGGTGATTAGTGAGCTACTTCATGTAATAGAATAAAATGAAATAGGCAATGAGTGGAAATTGCATTTTAGTTAACTTGGTATTTTATTATTTTGATATTTATAAGCCAGCATTCATAAATATTTTTGCATAGCTCTCTTAGCTTATAACTAATTTCTCATAGCTTTAAAGACATGCATTTCTCTCTAAACTGAATGTACATTAAGGAAATGAAAAAGTTATTACTTCTCAGCTATCTAATTATGACAAATTTCACAAATAGAATATATATCCATATTTTACTATCAAGTATGCTGTCTAGTATTTAAGTATAAAAATATTTAGAAAAAAATCTGTGTACAGTACTGAACATATTTATATTTCATGATCTTTATTTCAAAATCTCATATATATAATACATTTGAAATATGTAACATAAACTTATTAGTATTTTGTATAATTTTTGATATACTTGTTTAACATAAAATGTAATATAAATGTATATATAATATGATGAGATAATTTATATAATTTTATTTGACACATACCACTCTTAGTAGGCTTATTTTATTTTATTGCACTTTAGGTTCTGGGGTACATGTGCAGATCATGCAGGATTGTTGCATAGGTACATACAAGGCAAGGTGGTTAGCTGCCTCCATCCCTTCATTGCCTATATCTGGTATTTCCCCCCATGTTATCCCTTCCCACCCTCCCCACCCCTCGCTGTGCCTCCCCTAGCCCCCAACAACTGACCACAGTGTGTGATGCTCCCCTCCCTGTGTCCACGTGTTCTCATTGTTCAACACCCACCTATGAGGGAGAACATGCAGTGTTTGGTTTCCTGTTCTTCTGTCAATTTGCTGAGAATGATGGTTTCCAGATTCATCCATGTTCCTATGAAGGACAGGAATGGATTGCTTTTTATGGCTACATAGTATTCCATGGGGTATATGTGCCACATTTTCTTTATCTAGTCTATTATTGATGGACATTTGAGTTGGTTCCATGTCTTTGCTCTTGTAAATAGTGCTGCAATGAACATACATGTGTAAGTGTCTTTATAATAGAAATGGAACCATTTGACCCAGCCATCCCATTACTGGGTATATACCTAAAGGATAATAAATGGTACCATTTGACCTAGTAGTCTTATTTTAAAGAGAAATAATATAAAAATCTATTTTAGATTTACTAGTCAATTATAAACCTCACTAAGTATAATTTTTTATTATAACAAAACTTTAAGAAGGACCAAACTATGAATGATATATATATATATATATATATATATATATCACTTAGATGTATGTATGTATGTTTATCTGTATAAATATGTATTACATATATACATACATAATATATACATATATATTTCTTTACATCATTTGAATTTTTTTCAATTATTTTTTGAATTGTGCCTTCAATTCACTCAGTGTTGATATTTTCAAATTTTAAATAATATAGTATAATGGCAACTAAAGCCCTTAATATAAAGCAATGTAATACAACTATAATATTTAGGTATTTTCCACCATTGGGCTCGAGGAATTTACAGATAATTCTTGTTGATGACCCAGTCAAAATTTATTAAAAAATGTGAATCTTCCTTTTCTGGTATAGAACATAAACTACATGCTGTCTTCAGAGAGTTGAACTGTAATACAAATATTGATTCTCTAATAATAAACATTTCAATAAACTATAACATAATTCTTCATGTGTTGTCATAGGTTTTTATTAAGAAATTTTACAGAATAATTTTGTTTGTTGGGTATTTAGTAGATTTTTGCAAGTCAAGTTGACCAACTGGATTATTTAATTTATATAAAGCTGTCCTTAACTTTGCTATAAAACATAGCATTATTTTTATTTATCTCTGTAGACTTTATGCTTTACTAAATTAATTAATAGAAAGTAAAATGTTAATGTTAAATTAAACAAATTATCCCTTTATCAGTCAGAATGACTGACAGATTAATTCAAAATCAGTGTCTGTGATTGATTTACTCAACAACTTTATTTTTCCACTCAGTCTACATAAAAATTATTTGTTAAATGCTACTTGAAAAAGAGAGCAAATAAAAAGCAATGACTTTATCATTTCAATATTTCCTCTAACATTCTTTTCTTTTGAAAAGTAACTTTCAACCATAGATATAGATCATGTGCTTCCCTTTAAAACACATTTGATTTATAATCATTTAGTATTTTTTTCAGTATGACTGAAATTTTTTTGTAAGAAGAAGAATAATAATTATCAGTGCCTCAGTACCCTTCATAAACTTCCTCTATCCTCCTTTTTATAACTTTCATTAAGCAGCAATTTAATTATCTTTTATTCTGCCATCCTGCCACTAAGGTCTTTGTGTATACAAAATGTTTCTCATTCAATATTGTATTATTTTATTGTGGTAGTAAGCATGTGGTAGAAATTCAATAAATGAGTGTATTTTACAGGACTGCCCAGGTATTCAATCACATTTTCAGACTACTTGTCAGATATTGTGTCATATAAAGAGTTCAAATATTGGTTTCCAAAATAGGACTATATTATAACATATCCAGGCTTAAGTATGTCTCAGACATGCCTCCAAAATATTTTTATTTCTTTGATTTCTTTTTGGAAAAAAAATAATAAAAGGTCAGCCACTAGCTACGATCAGACAGACAACATCAAGCTTTAATGATTATACTTGTGAAACTATGCTGCATAATCTGTATTCTGAAGCTATGATATTTTTTGGAATGTCAGATGACCTGATTAATTGAATTAAAATGAATATGGATCCCTATATTTTTTAGTTCTAAGATAAATGTAAAAATAGTTCATATATAGGAAGATGATAATGAACTGAGTAAAAGAATAAATTTAGATATGTCTATTACTTCATGCTTTTATAATTTTGTTTTAATATCAGTTATGTTACACATATACTATATAAAGTAAGTATTTCTCTTAGTATCATCATATAGCTTTAAAATCAACCAAGATTATTCAAAACATAAAAATATATGATTTCAATTTGGTTTATAACAAAAGATATTGCTTTATATTTAAGTCTGTATTTTTCTGTATCTAACTATAGCTTAAAAATTGTATTTCAAAAGTCAGCACTTTTTACATAAAATAATCAGATTTTTTCTTTTAAAAAATTTACTTAATTTTTTAAAAAAATTATACAAATTATTTTTTAAATAGCTAGTATTTTATTCTCCATTTTCATTATTTTTTCTTTTATGGTACACTTTTGATACTTCACATCTTATGACAGGTATCCTAAATTTGGCATGATGATTTCTTTAGTAATATTTAGTACCTAAATAATTTTAAGTAATTGTAGTTTCACTGTGGGTTTTAATATTTTTAAATACTATTACAAAAAAAGGAGCACTTATATTTTTTCAGAAGCAAAACCATAGGGAAATGATATACTCCAACTTGAAAATTATATACATTTAAAAGGACAGGTCCTATTTGATATTGCTGATAAATTAATTGGAAGCAAATATTTTTCCAAAACTTATTATACAGCCCATAGCTCAACTTTTCCAAGAAAAAATAGGTATTTTACATGTTGTTATAATTCTGCCATGGTTCATACCTATCTTTGTCATATTTTCTAATTCTTTCAAAACCTCAAATCTGTGAAAAGTAATTTGGTAACACAATTAAGACATTTAAGTAAAGAAAATATGGTGTACACAGAATGTATGCCAAATATAAAATGACTGTATTTTATATAGGCAATGTGAAATATTAAAATACAAATTTTTTCAATACCCAGATCAGTACCCATAAATACTGAAAACTTATTTTCTTTCAGCAAAAAGTCCCATTCAATTACTCTTTATATGGCATAGTTTTTGCAATCTAGAGTGCTACCCTGAGATCTCTTCACTGCATGCTTTTTAAAAACCTCTGAATAAGAAGTTGAGTTTATTGGAGTGTGCCATTTCCAGCTTGCATTTCTTATTTCTCTACTCCAACTTTTGAATGATCTTTTTCAAATTTTAGTTTCTCTTTCTGCCTCAATCCAGTATCACTAAATATTGTATCCTTATATTTTCCCTATTATAGTAAATTATAATCAACCATTCAATAATTATTAAATGAATGTCTGTCAAATGTGATTCACTGTTCTGAACATGTAGAATATAGTAAACAGATCAATAAGATGACATGTAGTTTATATTCTTAATTACCAATTCAATTTCAATGTATTGCAATGCTTAAAAAATATATAGTTACAGACTATTTTCTTTGAAAACACTTAACAAAAACTTATTAAAATGTAAAGAATAGGCTAGGCACTGAAAATATATATTAAAAACATATTTTGCTTTTAAATAGTTGTTGGTCTAATGGCCAAATGATAAAACTTGAAACAAAAATAGTGTGATATTTACTAATTTGGAAGTTCTGGACTCAAATGTTATTCTTGACTCTGAGTTCTGCTACCTACTGGATCTTGAGACAGTTTACTTTACCCTCAACAATAATTATAATATTGAGAAAAATATAAAGAATGTAACAGTGGTATATAACTTAAAGAATTACTGTGAAGACTAAAGGCATAATAAAAAAGCATTGCATATGGATTGGCACATAAAATGGGCTCAGTAAATACATTGTTGGAATATTATTGTTAATGCATTATAATAGTATATATTTAAATAGTGTGCTAGCATTTGTGAAGAATTCTGTTTTGGCAGAAAGGTCAAGGTTAATAACTGAGTTCAGCATAAATTACACTGTCCTACATGAACCTTGGTTTTCTAACTATAAAAGGGTAGTAATTTACTCTCATAATTAGCAGAAATATTAAAAGAACTTTGTGAAAGTGGAATCTAAAATTTAAGCACAATATAAATATACAGTGTTACTGATATACTATGATAATAAAACTGTTACCAAAAACCAAAAGGCATTTGAAGGTGAGTTACCTGAAAGTTTAGAGTTTGGTTTGCCAATTAGTTGCCTACAGTTAAATGATAGCACATTACACATTTTATGAGATAGCCATTAAAAAGTAGAGAAATTAAAATGTTGGTGCCAGAAACTTTAAAAAAAAGAAAAGGACTCTCTGTATTGTCAAATATTATATTTAATAAACTAAGCCACATACTCATGACATCATTATTTATGCCTCTCTGAACCCCAAACTTCACATTTATTAATAAAAGCAGAATCATATCCACTCATTTGATTGATTCGATGAGTGAGGCTTACAATGAGATGATCTACTCTGAACATCAGCTAAAACACTCTCCTCACAGCAGACACTATAAATATTGTCATACCTCCTTCATTCATTCTTTACAGCATCTTGTTGTTGGGAGGACAAAAAGAATGACTAGCATATGAAACAGGTTTCATGGAGCCCCTTGAATTGCTTTCTCAGTACATCACTGTATTGCTAATATTGAAAGTGCCTTTTTTTTCTAAACAAAGAATTATTTTCTCACAATAAGGTAAAAAACTCTCATAAATTTTGTTCATATTCACTGAAAGTCAGAAACACGGAGAGAAAGTAGCCTGAGGGGAATATGATAAGCTTTATGTGAGAATATATTGGCATTGAAACAACCATAACCAGACAATATGCCTCCAAGGTGAACCTCAGAATAAAATACTTATTTGTCTAGAAAAATTGGGTTAAGTTAGTTGTTTTCTGAAAAACCATTAATTTTCCCTAGAATTGAAGAAAATCACAAAAAATTTATGACTGTATACTTAAAATTGAAATTTATTATTTGTATCATAATGTAGCCAGGGCTTATAAATATTTTCTTTGAATTTATCTACCTTACAAATGATCAGTGTACATAATACACTGCACATGTACTACTGATATGCCAGAATTACAATGTATTTGGCAAATAATACACAGCAGAAAACATTTATTCATTTCTAAGTGCTTGTAGTTTATGAAAGCTCTTTAGTCAAGATTTATTTTAGTATATAAATTTTTAAAAAATCTTTTAAAGCTAATATATATTTTCACCGCCTAGAAGACTAACAAACAATTCACTGAAGGATTAAATACATCTGTAATTTTCCTGGAGAGTTTTCACAGTAACCCTTGGAGGCATATGCTATCTTCATTTCACTGAGGGGTAAATAAATGACAGGTAATGTAGAGATAAAAATGAATATAATTGTTTAAAAGTGTATTTGCTTTTTGCACCGAAAATATATAGTAATTAAAATGATAGGGCCAGAAGATGAGAGGCAGAGAATATGTGCCTCTTATAAAAGCATACTGACAGACAAATAGAAAACAGAATTAAAAGTCACCTCATCAAATCTGTTAGCATAAAAAGACAAGTCAGATGAATTAAATGTGTCAGAATGTTTTTACATGCAATTAGTAGAAAGCACAACCAAAACTGTGGATAACAATAAATGGAAAGTAGATGCTACCATATCTGAATGATTTTATTCAATACATTTGGATTATCTACATTGGCATTTTGCCAGGCCCAAAATCTCTTATTGTATACACTGGCTTGCTGGCTCATGATTAAAATGGCTATTTCAGTATGACGCTAGCTGTGGGTTTGTTGTATATGGTCTTTATGATCTTGGAGTATGTTCCTTCTAAACACAGACTGGTGAAGGTTTATGCACAGCAAAGGAAACAATAAAGTGAAGAGACCCTACAAAATGGAAGAAAGTATTTGCAAACTATGCATCTGACAAGGGATTAATATCTAAAATATATTAGGAATTCAACTCAAGAGCAAAAAACAAAAAATCTGATAAATGGGCAAAAATATCTGAATAGACATTTTCCTAAAGAAAATATATAAATGGTCAGCAGATATATGAAAAAATGCTGAACATTAGTCATCATCAGAGAAATGCATATTAAAATTACAATGCCATTACCCCTCATCTTAGTTAGAATGGTATGATCAAAAAGACAAAAAATAAAAATGCTGATAAGGATGTGGATAAAAGAGTCTTATACACTCTTGGAGGCAATGTAAATTAATACAGCCATTATAAAAAGTTGCATGGAGGTTCCTAAAAAAAATAAAAATAGAACTACCATACAATTCAGCGGTCCCAGTCCTGGGCATATATCCAAAGGTAATGGAACAGTATGTCAAAGAGACATCCGCACACCAACATTTATTACAGCACTATTCACAACAGCCAAAATATGGAGTCAACCTAAATGCCTATTTACAGATCAATGTATATACAATGGAATACTATTCAGTCATAAAACAGAATGGAATTCTGTTATTTACAGCAACATGGATGAACCTAGAGGGTATTATGTTAAGTGAAATAAGCCAGACATAGAAGGATAAATACTGTATAATCTCACTCATGTGGAAATTTAAAAGTCGATTTCATAAAAGTAGAGAATAGTGTAGTGTTTGCCAGAGGCTGGAGAGGGGTGGACAAGGGGAACAGTGAAAATTTGTTCAATGGGTAAACTGTTACAATTAGGAAGAATAAATTTTGGTGTTCTATTGTACAGTAGGGTAACAATACTAGCAAATAACAAGGTATTGTATATTTCGGTGTAGCTGGAAGAGAGGTTTTGATATTGTCACCACAAGGAAATGATGTTTAAAGAGATGGATATGGTAGTTACCCCATTTGATCACTATGCAGTGTATACATGCGCTGAATCATTGTATTGTGTCCCATAAATATGTACAATGATGTGTCAATTACAAATAAAAATACATAAATAATAGTTCTAAACAGATAAAAATAAAATACTATGGCTATTTCATCTGTAGGACACCCTTGCTTATGTTACTTCATCCAAAGAAGAAAAGGAGTGTCTCTTTATACATTTTTTAGTCACGGTGGAAAACATTTTCCATCAGACCACCCAGCCTAACAGCCTAATATATCACTGGCCAGAACTGGGTCACTTGATAATCCCCTTAAATCTGTTACTGACACAGAGGAATATGATGGCTGTACTTCATTTAGTTCAACCATCTTTCATCTTCTGGGACTAAGAAGAGATCCATTTTTCCTGAATATAGCCCCTTCAAACACCTGAATTACATGCAGATTATTTTGGCAAGAAAAAAAATGGTATCTGAATAGGCAACTAATACTGTCTGTCATGTTAGGTATGAGTGACTTAGAGGGAGGATGTAATATTGAGTTGAGATGTTTCTGGTTTTGTTCTGTTGCAAGCTGACTAGATTCAGGGACCACTGCGTTGTACTACTTCAGGCAGCGCCATCCATATTAAAATCTATGTGAATAACGTTTCCTAGAGTTTCACACTGCATAGTTTGCATGGCCATGTACATCAGCCCTGGTAAGTATAGCGTCTTGCAATGATCTTGAAAGAGATCTGTAAATTATCATGGAATGCAAAACAATTGCTATTATATATTAAGCACCGAGTGCCACATTACAGCAATAATTGAGTATTACTAACATATATTAAACAGAATGTGCCACAGACTGAACTAACCTCTAAATATATTTTCTAATTTAGTCCTCATAACAGCCTTATGAAATTAGTACTTTGATTTTCTCCATTTATTGATGAGATGAGTGCCTTATGAATCGAGTATCTTTCCCAATATCCCATTTAGTAATTAATAGAGATAAGGCTAGGGGTAATAATTATCAAATACACAAATCATTGCTACTAAACAGCACTCTAGATATCTAAGAAATGTAAGTAGGAGAAAAGAGGCATAATTGATGAATCAGAAATATCAGAGCTGGAATATAAAAATAAAAATATTGGTCAAATAAATGAGAGATAAACAGAAAAGGAGACACAGCCAAAAAAAAAAAAAAATCAAGGAATGCTCATATAAGCAATATTAGCATCGATTATGAAATGTTGTTTTCTCTCAATTATGAAATGTAAAAAAGTCCAGAATTAGGCAATAAGGTGTTCTTAACCCAAATGTAATCAGACAATATGAACACAATGTTTATGATTTACTTTTTATATTCTATGTGATTACCCCAGAAGCAGTGATAGCAAGAGTAGCAGCATTTATATTTTGTCACATAAAACAACTTATATTGGCAAGGGTTGAGGAATTGCAAAATATATCACCATATAAATATGTTTTCAGATATAAATGGCAAAATTCTAAAACACTTGAAGTAGACTACTGATACAAACTCAAAATTTTTAAATTGATATCTCTAAGAATCATTGTGTTTGAAGCTTTGTGGTCCTATGTGGAATCTTTTCTTTGTCATATCTTAGCTACATTATAATGCAAGAAATTAAATAATCTCCTGAGTTTCAAATTTTCCAACTGTTAAATATGAGTTAATACCTATTTGTCTTGGTCATTTGAGGTTGAAGTTAACATGTACCAAGTTGTCTCGCTGCTTGGCACATACCAGTTATTTAATAGGAAGAAGAGCTATAAAAAAAAAATAACAGTAGTCTTTATCTGTGCTCAGAGTATATATTTCAAGACCTCCAGTAGATGGCTGAAACCCTGGATAGTATGATTCCTTATATATAAACTATGTTTTTTCAATCTGATAACTAAGATGGCTGTTAAGTGACTAATGGGTGGTAGTGCATACAGTGTGGATAAACTACACAAAGGAATAATTCACATCCCGGGATGGATAGTGCAGGATTCATCATGCTACTCAGAATGGCATACAATTTAAAACATATGAATTGCTGATTCCTGGAATTTTCCATTTATTATTTTCAGGCAGTGGTTCAAAATTTTCTGCAGTAACTTTCTATATGTAACTGAAACCATAGAAAGTGAAACCTTGGATAGAGGAGGACTACTGCACTTAAACTTCTATTTGTGTTTGTTTTTAATTTAACTGTACATGTAACATGAATTCAGAAATCAGTTTTATAGTTCACGGCCCCTATGCAATTATTAATTCATTAACTTTAGCTCTTTTCAACAGACTATGGTGCCTTGATACTGAGAACAACTTTTATGCAGTTTTTTCAAAAGCATCAGAGCCAACACATGCAAACCTCAGAGAGTTATGCACAAGGGAATAAGATACAAGAAAGAGGAAACTCTCCTTTTCCAGATTGCTAGTTTGTGTCCAGATGGCAGATAATAGCATCAATCCTTGCAATTTAAAAATCTTTTAAAAATAGCAATTTAAAAAAAATTCTATTTGGTTTGGAGTTTATATTGCTGGCCACTTTGATAAAATCACTTCAAATTTCAAACATATTTGAAAATTTAATATTAAAATATAAACAATGGATATTTCAAATGAGTTATTTCTATACTTTTCAATTTTACAAAATAGAACTATAAAGTTTTTTCCAAAAGATATTCTAGGCCGGGTGCAGGGGCTCACACCTGTAATCCCAGCACTTTGGGATGCCAAGGTGTGCAGATCACGACATCAGGAGATTGAGATCATCCTGACTAACATGGTGAAACCCCATCTCTACTAACAATTCAAAATATTAGCTGGGTGTGGTGGCAGGTGCCTGTAGTCCCAGCTACTCGGGAGGCTGAGGTAGGAGAATTGCTTGTACCTGGGAGGCAGGGGTTGCAGTGAGCCGAGATCATGTCACTGCATTCTATCCAGCCTGGGTGACAGAGTGAGACTCCCTCTCAAAAAAAAAAAAAAAAAAAGATATTCTAATATATGAAGTACAATTTTTTCCTTTTTGCAAAGCAAATGTATCAAATGGGGCAAAACAAAGACCAATTTCTTAAATCTAATATACAATCTTCTATATAATTCACCATTAAAGAGTAGAAAAGTCATTATCTTGGAATAAGACTTCTAAGATGTAACACCTTAAATACATACATAATTTACTATGTCACCATTAACTTTATCATTTAGCTTCATAAAAATAGAAACTATAATACATTGACAGCAACTCCTGGGACTTACTGCACCAAAACACTAAGGTATCCACCATACAAGAAAAGACACCTTTAAAGTTGTAGTGAATGGAGCATATAGTCTTCATAGTGTTTATATTTGAAAGATTACGTAAATAGACTATGACAAAATCAGGTTAAATATCTTTTGATTTAAATTTTATAACAATTTCCTCAAAGATAAGGTTCAGAATTAGTATCTATATACTTATAATGGCAAAATTGAGCAAAATAATGTTCTTTAGTATAAAAGATGTGTTTGTATAACATAGAAAAAAAAAAACATAAATGTAGTCATCACTACCAAAATGGCAGGGGCCCAGATTTTGGAAGCAATGATTTTTCTACTTTGTTAGAAGCAATATTGTATTTTAAGGGCAAAAATAATACATTTTAAGGTCTCGACATAAAATTTAAGGAGTTGAAATGTTGTACAAAGTATATTTCAATTTCAATTCTACTGTATAACTGAAGGAATTAACATTATTATAAAAAGTGCAGATTCAAATATCTTTTTTAAATTAAAAACGTTTTTCTATAGAGAAGTAGACTCAATATAAAACTGAACCAATATAACATATATTTTAAATATATTTATGTGTTATATATAACATATTTATATAAATTTATTTATTTATTTTGAGATGGAGTCTCTCTCTTCTCTTGCCTGGGCTGGAGTGCAGTCGTGTGATCTCGGCTCACTACAACCTCTCCCTCCCAGGTTCAAACAATTCTCCTGCGACAGCCTCCTGAATAGCTAGAACTACAAGTATGCACCATCACACCCAGCTAATTTCTTTATATTTTTAGTAAAGTCAGGGTTTAGTCATGTTGGCCAGGTTGGTCTTGAACTCCTGACCTCAAGTGATCCTCCTGCTTCAGCCTCCCAAAATGCTGAAATTACAGGGATGAGCCACTGCACCCACTCAGAAAAAAATGTATTATAAGGAACTGGCTCACGTGATTATGGAGGCCAGCAACTCCAAAGTCTAATGTGTGCAATTTCTGGTCCGGTATTTAAGAAGCTTGAAAGTAGCCATTTCATCGTAAAAAGTAAAATGCTGAATAAACTGAAAAAAGCAACAACTTTTCTTATAACTCCAAAAGATGTGGAGGTCAAGGGAAAAACTGCTGCCCCATAATTAGAGAGTCAACAAAGAAATACAGAGAAACACAACTTGCTAGAGCAGAAACCCACAAGCACAAAACTCCTTGGGAACCAGTGCTGGGGTAGGAAAACCTAAATGTAATTGATGACTTGCTAGAGGTTCAGTGCAGACAGGAGATAAAAACTCGGGGTCCAGTCATGCGGTTGAGAAGTACACCTTTGTGAGTTTTACCTCCTGGAGCTCTACCAGTTTCTTACAATGAATATCAAAGAAAATTCTTCTTGGGCTTCTAATAGATAGAAGGAAAAAGAAACCAGTTTGAAATATGCCAGAGCATTCTGTTCTTTTTCACAAGGTCAGGAGAAACTAACCAAAGTTTATTCTGCTAGGCTTTTTATCAGAGCCTAACTGACCTGGGGGGAAGGGAAATCTTCAAATCCAGCCCACTCTAGCCATTCTTTCTCACCCTCCTCCTGGGAAACAGAACTGAGAAGCAGAGGCATAGGGTCAGTAAGAGACTGAGATCTAAACATGGAACTACAGAATGCTTCCCCTTCCTCCAGACCTTACCACCACATTACTAAAGGAGTATTTACAGTACTCC
>PVKP010036716.1:0-22237 GCA_004027715.1 Plecturocebus donacophilus | reverse complement strand
GAGACTCTGCCTACAAAAAAAAAAACTGCTTGCTTCATGGGAGTGGAAGCTGCATATAGGTATGTCAGAGAATTGTCCTTAAGACCAGTGTGGCGGAGGAGCAGCTATTCCTAGCTATTCCGAGGGCAGTTTGGTGGCTGCCCCAGTACTTCTAGATAGCCTGAGAGAGGAAATGCCGAGGGCGGAGACACAAGAGGTTTTGTGTTGTGGTTTTTTTTTTTGTTTGAGACCGAGTCTTGCTCTGTTGCCCAGTCTGGAGTACAGTGGTGCGATCTTGGCCCACGGCAACCTCCGCCTCCCAGGTTCAAGTGATTCTCCTGCCTCAGCCTCCCAAGTAGCTGGGATTACAGGCATGCGCCACCATGCCTGGCTAATTTTTTTTTTTTTTTTTGTACTTTTAGTAGAGATGGGGTTTCACCGTGTTGGCCAGGATGGTCTGGAACTTGACTTCAGGTGATCCACCCGCCTCAGCCTCCCAAATTGCCGGGATTACAGGCATGAGCTACTGCACCCAGCTGGGAAACCTGAGTTTGAATTCATCTCATCAGAGTGACAGAGAAGGCGGGGACCTCCCAGCAGGTGCAGGTCATTCCTCAGCAGACCTGGCCTCTCACGTCCGCTTCATGCAGGTCTCCTTCTTCTCAGCCCCTCCTGCCTGCCTTTTGCCACCTCTTGCCCAGGTGCTGTGAGACAACCTCCTGCTCTCCCCTCTCTCTTGTGGAGTCCATTTGTGCGTAAAACAATGGCTGGAACCATGGTGGGCTTGCAAAAATTCACGTTTTCTTTGTACACCTGTAAAGAGAAAATGAGAGGAGTATTCTCCTGGATGCACCTGTATTATAAAAAAAGGACACCCGTGTCACATGAAGGAAGACGGAGCGTGACAAAGAGGCCTGCCACCAGCCCCCCGAGCCCTTGGACATGCTCAGAAGCCCCCTCTGCTCCCCTCTGGAGCCTCCATCTGCCGGCTCATTCTCATTAATTAAACTTGCCTTTCTCCAGCATCAGCACTCATGACAAATGACGACAGGGTTTCGGATCCCAAATCCTTCTTATTTATCATCCACGGTTGTGAGTCTTGCTTTCTGTGTTTTCATTTCAAAGTTTCAACATTTCCACTATATTACAGATTAAATAAAAATCTCTTAGGGAACTTGACAGTTGAAAATTCCCGTACCCCTTTCTCCACATGGGCAACTAATGTGCTAAGTTCTAAACTGATTTACAAATGAATGTTTGGACTGTAACCTGACTGTAAGCTATTTGGTGTATCTCTGTGTAATCACTTATTTGTGTGTGAATTTGCTTACCCCAAGTGGAGTTTTTCCCTCTCTTTCATTTTCTTTCCTTCCATCCTTCCTCTTCCCTTTCTTCCCTCCCTCCTCCCTCCCTCCCTTCCTCCTTCCCTCCTTCCTCCCTCCTTTCCTTCCTTTTTCCCTCTCTCCCTTTCTTCCTTCCTTCTTCCCTCCCTCCCTTCCTTCTTCTCTGCCTCCTCCCTCCCTCCCTTCCTTCCTTCTTCCCTCCCTCCATCCTCCCTCTCTCCCTCCCTCCCTTCCTTTCTTCTTCCCTCTCTCCTTCTTTCCTCCCTTCCTTCCTTTCTTCCTTCCACATGCAGCATCCACTCATGTTGCTTCTTATAATGCACCCCAGTTTTGGTTTGAGGGCACTATCCCTTCCCTACTCTAAGTCCATGCAGTTGGGTGGTGTGATCCAGTCACAGGGGTGGCATGGGCCCAGGGCCAGCCCATCAATGCATCACATTTCTTTACGTCACTTTCGAGCCAGGTCCAGCCAGCTGGAGCCAGTAGAACTCAACGAGCTGCTGGGCTTGCCGCACTCACCTCGTCCCTTTCCCTGGGCAGGTATCAGATTTGGAGCTATGGCCACCATCTTGCAATGACAGGAAGGTGAAAGCAGCTCAGAGGAGGGCAGAGGGGAGGCAGAGACTGGGTTCTGTGACGAAGCTGCCCCCAGAGACTGACTTCACCGTCAGCCTTGTCTGCTCTGTGAGCGAGCAGGTCCACTTTTTGCTCTCACCTCAAAAGTTTGGGTTGGACTTTCCGTCACTTGCAACCAAAAGAGCTCTCACTGGTTCTCTCTCTACTCCTGCATTAGTAAGTCCCAAGACAGACCCATGGATCCCCCGCTGTTGACCTAAATACCCTGTTCTTCTCCTCCTCTTTGGAAAATGAGCACTGCACACATGTCCTGCTGAAAGAAAAGGAACTGTTTTTAAACAGTCTGAGCTCCAGTCTTTTCTGTACCTCCAAATAGGCAAGTCACATATGTTCCCAGAGTTCTAGCAGACACTCTAGCTGTCATCTGGCACCATCCTGAAACCCAGAGTGGTTCTCCTGCAGGGAAACGCAGCCAGCCCCAGGTAGAACCAAACTAACAGGGAATTCAGGGGCTTCAGAGTCTCCTGGTGGCCAAACGGACCGAACCTGCCTCTCCTGGCTGATCTCCAGAGGCACAGATAATTCATGTCATCTTTGAAAGAATAGTAAACTGGCAGGCAAGGCGGGGAGAGAAGGGGCTAAAGGCAAGGGCATAGGCATCAGCCAGACCTGGGTCCAAATCCGCATCTCATCACTCACAAGCTGGGTGCTGGTGGCAAGTTATGGAGCCTCCTGAGCCTCGGTGATCTCATCTGTAAAATGGGAATAGCAGCATCCACTTCACAAAGCATTTCCAAGAGCTGACTGATGTAATGGGGCGAAGCACAGTGCCAGCAGTGAGTGCTCAAAATATGGGAAAAAATAGCAATATTCTTATCATTAGATAGCCTGAAGCCTGGCCGAATTTACAAGCAATGCCAAAGCTTCTTCTTAACTGGGAGGGTCCTAAAGTGGAGAGGGCAAAGCCAGCTATGGTTTGGCCACCCCTCAGAACCATAGCATGAAGAACAGGGCTTAGGTTCAAGCCTGGCTGCCACTTATAAGTTGTGTGACCTTGAACAAGCCGCGAGAGACCTTCTGAGCCGTAATCGCTCCATCTGTAAAGTGGGCAAATGAAAACTTAACTCAGAGACTCGTGGTCAGAATGTCATGCTGTTAAAAGCTCAGTAAAGGGGCCGGGTGCAGTGGCTCACTCCTGTCATCCCAGCACTTTGGGAAGCCGAGGCGCATGGATCACCTGAGGTCAGGAGTTCGAGACCAGCCTCATTGACATGGCAAAATTCTGTCTCTACTGAAAATACAAAAATTAGCCAGGTGTGGTGGTGCATGCCTGTAATCCCAGCTACACAGGAGGCTGAGACGAGAATCACTTAAACCCAGGAGACAGAGGTTGCAGTGAATCAAGATTGTGCCAGTGCACTCCAGCCTGGGCCACAGAGTGAGACTCTGTCTCAAAAAAAACAAAGAAAAAAAAGCTCAGTGAGTGGTGGATATGCCCTGGGCATGTCCGTGGGCTGGCTGTGCAAGTGGTGGCCCTGAGTTAGTTGAGCGCAGAGGTGAGGCTGTTGATAACTTTATTTAAGCGGAATTAATTTATTCCTTAGGCAAGGGATATAATTTATGGTGAGAGAAGAGGAAGAGGAAGAAAAAAGAGGAAGAATAATGAGCAAACAACATGTGATACTGAGGAAGAGCTATGTGGAGTGATGTTGTCTTGAGATCTTTATGCACAGATGGCTTGCCACTCCGGGAGCCTTGCAGTATGAGGGCAGGGCACTGGCATTAGTGTCAGAAGACCTGGCTTCTCCCCGGGATGCGGAGGTTGCAGTAAGTCAACATAATGCCACTGCACTTCAGCCTGGGTGACAAAGCGAGACCCTGTCTCAAAATAAAAGTAAAAATAGTCCAGGCGCGGTGGCTCATGCCTGTAATCCCAGCACTTTGGGAAGCCAAGGTGGGAGGATCACATAAGGTTAGGAGTTCGAGATAAGCCTGGCCAACATGGTGAAACCCTGTCTCTACTAAAAAATACAAAAAATTAGCTGGGCATGGTGGTGAATGCCTGTAATCCCAGCTACTCCAGAGGCTGAGGCAGGAGAATCATTTGAACCCTGGAGGCAGAGGTTGCAGTGAGCCGAGATTGTACCATTGCACTCCAGCCTGGGCAACAACGAAACTCCATCTCCAAAAAATAAAAATAAATAAATACATAAAAAGAAGAGCTGGGTTCTCCTGAGTACCTCTGAGCCACCTAGAAATTCATGTCGCTTAGTTCTGGCTGAACTGCTTTCCTTACCTGTGTGACCTCAGACCTCTGACAGCTTCTCTGAGCCTTGTGTCCTATTTGTAAAGTAGAACTGTTAACACTTATATCTTTCCTAGGAAGGGCATGGAGGTTCAATGAAATGTGGAATGTGGAAACACTTTAAAAACTGTCTAGAATCGCCAGGCGCAGTGGCTCACGCATGTATCCCCAGCACTTTGGGAGGCCGAGGCGAGTGGATCACCTGAGGTCAGAAGTTTGAGACCAGTCTGGCCAAAATGGTGAAATCGCATCTCTACTAAAAATACAAAAAAAAAAAAAAAAAAAAAAAAAAAGCCAGGTGTGGTGGCATATGTCTGTAATCCCAGCTACTCAGGAGCCTGAGGCAGGAGAATTGCTTGAACCTGGGAGGCGGAGGTTGTAGTGAGCTGAGATCGCACCATTGCACTCCAGCCTGGGCAACAGCAGGGAGACTCAGTCTCAAAAAAAAAAAAAAAAGATAAAACCAAAAATGTGTCTAGAATCCTCTTCTGGCCCCAGATAGCCTTAAGGATCTATGGTTTGGATCCTGCAACTTTATAATGTATATGACATATTTCCTTTATTAAAAATTTAAAATATTTTTTATCTTTTTAAAAATAAAATTTATAACAAAATAATTTTTAATTAAAGACAGGGTCTCTCACTGTGTTGTCCAGGCTGGTCTTGAACTCCTGGACTCAAATGATCCTCATGGCTCAGCCTCTGAAAGTGCTGGGATTACAGGCGTGAGCCACGCACCCAGCCATATGACATATTTTCAATGTACTTTTCCTGTGTCTGTTGCATGCTCTGCAGGATGGAGAGGGTGGGGACAGAACAGGGAGGGTAGCAACACAAAATTTGGCATGGGCTGGGATCCGTGATGGAGGAGGTGGTTGGGGTGGGGCTGTTAAATGGGGCAGGAGTGAGGTGGCAGAAAGGCGGGCAGCCTAGATGACGTGAACCTGAATCCTGGCCTCCAGCTGGGAGACCTTGGGCAGGTCACTTCTAAACTCTCCAGCCTCCCTGAATTCTTGAGGATGAAAATATTATTGTGAGGACTAAAAAGAAACACGTTTAAAGGACTTAGCATGGTCCCAGACATGTTTCAATCTCCATGAGTTTTATTTAATTATCAAAACTCAGGAATACCTGAATACAGCCTGGGTTAATTCAGAAATGAACATTTGATCCACTAAGGGAGGGTCTGGTTTTCAAATTATCTTCCTTCATTTACTAATATTTAATTGGTATAGAATGGAGAGTATGGGCTCTCTTGGCTGGAAAGGACGCTAGCCAGGGCTGGCAGTGCGGTCCCGGGAATCCTAGGCTCAGCAGAGCTGCCCCAGTGCCAGGAAGGCTGAGTGAGCAGAGTTCCAGACATTTGTCCCTGAAAGAAGCTCGCCAGCCCGGCAGTTCAGTGCAAGAACCCATTCTGATGTTCCTGGTATGAGACTGAGACCCTTCTTTGAAGAATTCTGTAACATTAGACATCACTACCTTCCTTTATTGGAACAGGAATCCACTGCCCTGTCACGGCCATCAGTGTCCACCTTCTAGTCTGATTTCTAGAATTCTCCATTCTTTTTATTTTAATTTTATTTATTTATATTTATTTTTTGAATCGGAATCTCACTTTTTCACCCTGGCTGGAATGCAGTGGTGCAATCTTGGCTCACTGCAGCATCCGCCTCCTGGGTTCAAGCAATTCTCCTGCCTCAGCCTCCTCAGTAGCTGGGATTACAGCCGTACACGACCACGCCGAGCTACTTTTTGTATTTTTAGTAGAGACCAGGTTTCACCATGTTGGCCAGGCTGGCCTTGAACTCCTGACCTTGTGATCCACCCACCTTGGCCTCCCATAGTGCTGGGAATATAGACACGAGCCACTGCACCTGGCTTAGTTTTATTTATTTATTTATAGTAGCCATGGGATCTTTCTATATTGTCCAGGCTGGTCTCAAACTCCTGGGCTCAAGCAATCCTCCTGCCACAGCCTCCCAAAGTGTTGAGATTACAAGTGTGAGCCACCGTACTTGGCTGAATTCTTCATTCTTAAGGAACACCTTCCACCATAATCCACAGGAACTGCAGGATTCTGCCCACGGGCCTCCCAAGGAAGCTGGGGGACTGACGGCTCCTGCTGAGCCTCAGAAGGAGGAAGGAACCTAGCATCCTTGAGAACCCATTATTAGGCCAAGGTGGGTGGATCTCTGAAGGCCAGGAGTTCAAGACCAGCCTGGCCAACATGGTGGAACCCCGTCTCTAGCAAAAATACACAACTTAGCCAGGCATGTTGGCACATGCCTGTAATCCCAGGTACTCTCCAGAGGCCGAGGCATGAGAATTGCTTGAACCCAGGAGGCAGAGGGCGCAGTGAGCTCAGATCATGCCACTGCACTCCAGCCTGGGTGACAGAAGGAGACTCTGTCTCAAAATAAAGAGAAGTCAATTTTTTTGAGAAATTCATATTGAAGTCCAATAACTGAGGGGCCAGAGGCCTTTGAGACAGTGAGCTCTGTCCTCTGTGAAACTATAGCTTGTTATACAATAGGCTGTAATTAATATCACCAAGAGTCTGAAAGACACCCCATCACTAATAAAAAATGAAAGCCGGCTGGGCCCCGTGCCCAGAGCCTGCAGACCTATGCCAGGCGGAGATCCTCCAGCAGAGAGCGCTCACAGGGTCAGAACACGTCAACCCTGCCCCACAATGCCAGCCTCCAAACTGCAGAGCACAGCCCGGCCCCGTCTGGTTTTGCTCAGCCAGAGCAGGGCAGGCACCAGAACACCTGCTTATTCAGGGTGTGAGCTACTCAGAGGAGAGCCCTGGGCCCGCTGGGGTCAGGCAGGGGAGAGGGAGAATGGGGCACCCGCTTCAGGAGTGGATTTCCTTTCATCCCCAACGTGCACATGGGTTTGTTGCCCATTTTACACAGATGCAGGGCACATGGGTTGAGCCAGAACTTTCCTGCACCCTGCTGCCAGATTCACCTGCTGAAAACACCTCTCAAATCACATCATGCGGGCCAGGCGCTGTGGCTCACGCCTGTCATCCCAGCACTTTGGGAGGCAGAGGCGGGCGGATCACGAGGTCAAGAGATCGAGACCAGCCTGGCCAACATAGTGAAACCACGTGAATCTCTACTAAAAATACAAAATTATCTGGATGTGGTGGCAAAATACAAAAATTAGCTGGGACCTGTAGTTCTCCTCCCTCCTCCCACCTCCTCCTCTTCCTCCCCCTCCTCCTCCTTTTCTTTTGGAGGAAGTCTTGCTCTGTCACCCAGGCTGGAGTGCAATAGTGTGATCTTGACTCACTGCAACCTCCGCCTCCTCCTCCTTCTGGGTTCAAGTAATTCTCCCTGCCTCAGCCTCCCGAGTAGCTGGGATTACAGGTGTAAGCCTCCTTGCCCAACCTCTTCTTTTTTAATGTAAGCTTTTACAGTTATAAATTTCCCTCATCCCATAAGTTGTGGTATGTTGTGTTTTGTTTTCATTTGTCTCAAGATATTTTCTAATTTCCCTTGTGATTTCTTATTTGATCCTTTGGTTATTTAAAAGTGTGTTGCTTTATTCCCACCAATTTATGGATTTTTTTCAATTTTTATGCTGCTTTTCATTTCTAGTTTCATGCCATTGTTTTGTTGTTGTTTGTTTTGTTTGTTTTTTAAGGTTTAAATAGATTTTATCGTTACAAGGGGGACCCCGCCAAGCAGGGTCAATATTTGTGGTCCCAGGAAGTCACCGTGGAGACATCCAGAGGTCATGATTGCATAAGAGGTGACTGGAATTGAACGACATGATCCAGGGGAAGCCGGCCAGGAATGCAGGAACGTGACCAGCATGGGCCGACGGGGCTGGTCAGGTCACGGTGTGAGGGCCAGAACGGCCCCCTTCACCCCCGCTTCTTGTAGCTCTCCAGGTGTGACAGGACCCAGCCTGCAGGCAGGAGGAAGGTCACCATGCAGGAGGTAAGCCCAATGGCCAATTTCAGGACCCCAAGCCTCTCCTCTGGCGGCATCGAATGGACCTAGGCGCGCAGCACCGGAAGCCCCGGGCCGAGCGGCACCGGAAGCCCCGGGGAAAGCGACACCGGAAGCCCCGGGCCAAGCCTGTCAGGCCCTGCAGCAGCAGCGGTGTCAGGACGGACATGATGGTACCGAGTACACCTCAGACAGCCGCCAGCCGGAGCCCAAGGTCAGGAAGTCAAAATCTGCTTTTGTTTTTTTAGACGGAGTCTCACTCTGTCGCTCAGGCTGGAGTGCAGTGGCGTAATCTCGGCTCACGGCAACCTCCGTCTCCCGGAGCAATTCTCCTGCCTCAGCCTCCCGAGTAGCTGGGATTACAGGCCCTCACCACCACGCCCGGCTAATTTTTTTGTATTTTTAATAGAGACGAGGTTTCACCATATTGGTCAGGCTGGTCTTGAACTCCTGACCTTGTGATCCACCTGCCTTGGCCTCCCAAAGTGCTGGGATTACAAGCGTGAGCCACTGCACCTGGCCTTATTCCATTGTTATTAGAACATATGCTTTCTATGATTTCAATCTTTTAAAATTTATTAAGACTTGTTTTGTGGCCTAACATGCGGTGTATCCTGGAGAATGTTCGATGTGCACCTGGAAAGAATGTATTTTCTGCTGTTGCTGGGTGAAGTTTTCCACAAATCAGTTAAGTTGAATTGTTCTACAGTGTTGATCAATTATTTCCTTATTGATCTTCCATCTGACTGTTGTATTTCTTTCTTTTAAAAATTATACTATATATTAAAAGATAGTACATAGACATCAGCCTAGTGCGGTGGCTCATACCTGTAATCCCAGCACTTTGAGAGGCTGGGTCCTCTTCGGATCGCCCTCAGGAGATCGAGACCAGACTGGCCAACATGGTGAAACCCTGTCTCTACTCGAAATACAAACACTAGCCAGGTGTAGTGGTGCGCACCTGTCATCCCAGCTACTCAAGAGGCTGAAGCACGAGAATCGCTTGAACCTGGGAGGCGGAGGTTTCAGTGAGCCGTGATTGTGTCACTGCACTCCAGCCTGAGCAACAGAGTGAGATTGTCTCAAAACAAACAAACCAAAGATAGTTCATTGACACGACTCAGACTTTTAAAAATACAAAACATCTTTCCATTTCTGTCTGCCAGCCACCAGTTCTCCCTCAAGGCATCTAGTGTTACCCGTTTCTTAGGTCTTTCTTGAACTCTTTAAACAAAATACATGTATCTGGGGGCCTTCCTAGAGTTTTTGATATAATAGGTCTGGGATGGGTTTGGAAAACTGTATGTGTGTGTGTATTTATTTTATTTTATTTTATTTATTTATTTTTGAGTCAGAGTCTTGCTCTGTCGCCAGGCCAGAGTGCAGTGGCACAATCTCGGCTCACTGCAACCACCGCCTCCCAAGTTCAAGCAATTCTCTTGTCTCAGCCTCCCGAGTAGCTAGGATTACAGGCGCACGCTACCACGCCCAGCTAATTTTTGTATTTTTGGTAGAGACGGGGTTTCACCATGTTGGCCAGGATGGTCTCGATCTGTTGACCTCGTGATCCACCCGCCTTGGCCTCCCAAAGTGCTGAAATTACAGGCGTGAGCCACCGCGCCCGGCCATATTTATTTTAAGTAGAGATGGGGTTTTGCTATGTTGCATAGGCTGGTCTTGAACTCCTGGACTCAAGCAATTCTCCTGCCTCAGCCTCCCAAATTGCTGGTATTACAGGTATGAGCCACTATCCCAGCTTCCTCTGTCATTTGTTTTGTTTTGTTTATTTTTTTTGAGACAGAATCCCACTCTGTCACCCAGGCTGGAATGCTCTTGGCTCATGTAACCTTCGCCTCCCAAGTTCAAGTGATTCTCTTGCCTCAGCTTCCCGCGTAGCTGGGATTACAGGCATGCACCACCACACCTGGCTAATTTTTGTAATTTTAGTAGAGACAGGGTTTCACCATGTTGGCCAGGCTGGTGTCGAACTCCTGACCTCAGGTGATCTGCCTGCCTTGGCCTCCCAAAGTGCTGGGATTACAGGTGTGAGTCACCATGCCCAGCCCTGTCATTTGTTTTTTTAAGAGACAGAGTCTCACTGTTTTGTTCATGGTGGTCTTGAACTCCTGGGCTTAACTGCTCCACCTATCTTGGCCTCCCAAAGTGTTCGGATTTCAGGCATGAGCCATTGTGCCTGGCCTCCCCTGTTATTTTTGATGGAAGAAAACTAGAAGCACTCAGAATTCTTTGTGAGTGTGTTTTCCTGTGGGTCAAGCCTGGACACCTGTGGAATTGGTAAGGGCATGACCTGAGGAGGCCACAATTGCTGACTTCTTTTTTTTCTTTTTGAGACAGAGTCTCACTCTGTCACCCAGGCTGGAGTGCAGTGGCACGATCTCGGCTCACTGCAACTTCTGCCTCCTGGGTTCAAGTGATTCTTCTGCCTCAGCCTCCTGAGTAGCTGGGACTACGGGCGTGCATCACCATGCCCAGCTAATTTTTGTAGTTTTAGTAGAGACAGGGTTTTAGCATGTTGGTCAGGCTGGTCTTGAACTCCTGACCTTGTGATCTGCCTGCCTCGGCCTCCCAAAGTGCTGGGATTACAAGCGTGAGCCACCATGCCTGGCCCACAACTACTGACTTCTAAGAGTCTGAGGAAAATGGTGCAGGGTCATTGAAGACCTATGAGGTCCAGAGACATATTTCCTTTTGGACGGCCCACTCCAGGTCACATGAAGCGGATTAAAATGCAACTGTACCCACAATTAAATAGAACCTTTATCTAACAACATAACAGTCACATTGCCATTGCCTGATTGACACGTTACATTTTGCAGACGGTTAACATTTATTTTGATTGTGCCATTTTTATTTTTTGGAGTCAATCTTTTCTGTCTTCTTGTTGGTTGTCGTTAAGGTTGCAAACATTTTGTTAGCCCTTGGCACTTTGCCACAGTGCCTGGTGGATGGAGCGGGGTGGGGTGTGCCAAGGCCAGTGGGTGGCACTTTCAGAGAGCCTGTGTTGGTTCAACAGAAGGAGCTTTCTACCCATGAGAGAGCTGCCTCTACCAGAAGAGCTTCCTGTTCCTGGAAATAATTTCATTTCAGGCGAACTAACATCTATTTACAGCTGGTGCATGCCAGGCCCTTCTACCATGCTGCAGGAAGAATTACCGTCCTTAATGGGATGCAGGAAATGTGGTTTCTGGAGTCGCTTCCAGGCTAGTGATTTCGTAGGAATGGGGGCACTGTCTAGCAGCTTGCCAGTCGCAGTGCGATTCCTGGGGCAGGGGCAGCATTAGCATCAGTGGGGAGCTTGTTTTAAATGTGAATCTCAGGCTTCGCTCAGACCTACGGAATCAGAATCTGCATTTTTACAAGATTGTCCATAATTGTGTGCATATTACAATTTCTTTTTTAAGATGGAGTCTCATTCTATGACCCAGGCTGGAGTGCAGTGTTGCGATCTCGGCTCACTGCAACCTCCAACTCCCTGGTTCAAGTGATTCTCCTGCCTCAGCCTCCTGAGTAGCTGGGATTACAGGTGTGCACCACCACGCCCAGCTAATTTTTGTATTTTTAGTAGAGACGGGGTTTCACCATGTTGACCAGGATGGTCTCAATCTCCTGACCTCATGATCCACCTGCCCCGGCCTACCAAAGTGCTGGGATTACGGGTGTGAGCCCCCATGCCTGGCCGCATATTACAGGTTGAGAAAGAGTACTCTCATTCCCAAACTTTGTTGATCTTACCAGCAATGCCAGTCCTGGGCTGGACACAGCTGTAAGTTTATCTGTAATTGAGGGAGGAACATTGCTCTAATATTAACTGATAACCACAAGTGCATGTCCCACAGAGAGCTCAGGGCCCCAACAGAGCCCGCTGAAGGCTCAGCCGGGGATCTGTATTCTGGGGTCCAGGGTCTGTGTAGGGAGGGGCCTGCTGAGGGCTCAGCCAGGCACCAGACTCTGGGGTCCAGGGTCTATGGAGGGAGGGGCCTGCTGCGGAGGGAGGGGCCTGCTGCGGCCTCACTGCTGGCCTCAGGGCAACCTCTCTGTTTGCGGAACCCGGTTCTCTCCTGCATGAGAAGTCTCCTTGGCAGTCCTGGGGTTAGTGTGAGGCAGTCCCTGGCATTCTTATCTGTAGGCCCAGGGCAGCTGCTGCTTGCTGTGAGGTGTCTGTCGTTATGGGAGGGCAGAGAGGTGGGCACACAGAACCCAGGCTAAGTGGAATCCTGAATTTCTGTGCTACGTTTTACGTAATTGCAGAACGGAGTGCCAGTCATTGTCACTTCCTTCCTAGACCTCTGCTAACTGCCCTACTGTGTGCCTGGCACTCTGCAAACACCATCTGGTTGATCTGCGCCACGAATCTCCCTAAGGCAGTATGGCAGCCGAGGCTCACATGGGTGAGGTGACTTGCTCAGGGGCCCGGACTGCAGGCCTCATCTGAAAATGCCCAGATGCAGAGGCTGGAAGGCCTCGAGGTGGTCAGGGCAGGCAATGGGGAAGGCATATATTCAGCAGGGACGTGAGCACGTGGTAGGCGGTCCTCAGAGTGTTAGACAAATGCCCATGTGACTGAATATGCTGGAAGAATCCAGAAGATGGAGCTCTGGCTACTGGGTGGCCACCAGGTTGCCAGAAGGCCTGTGATCTTCCTCTCAGTGGACCCCGTGAAGGGTCCTGTGATGAAGGACCTCACCCAGAGCCTCCTGTCTGCAAGGCCTGGGTAAGGCTCCCCCCTTGTATGCTTTCTAGTGGTTTCTTTATCTTTCTTTATTATTATTATTTGAGACAGGGTCTCACTCTGTTGCCCAGGCTGGAGTACAGTGGCAGGGGATCATGGCTCACTGCAGCCTCAACCTCCTGGGCTCAAGTGATCCTTCCACCTCAGCCTCCTGAGCAGCTGGGACTACAGGCACATGGCCCACCTGATTAACGTTGTATTTTTTTGTAGAGACAGGGTTTTGTCGTATTGCCCAAGCTGGTCTCAAACTCTCCTGGGCTCAAGTGATCCTCTTGCCTTGGCCTCACAGTGTTGGGATTACAGACGTGAGCCACCATGCCTGGCTGTTTCTGGCTATTACTCTTAATATCTTAGCGATTCTTTTATATTATTTTAGTATATCTCATCATTCTGGTTTGTATTGTTCCCAATTGTTTTTCCTTTCTAAATGGTTTCATGTTCTCATTTATCCTCTCAAACCTTTCGCGCTTTCTGGTTTCCTTTCACATATCCTTAGCTAGCTGTTTTTATTGTTATATTCCCCTTTAATTAAAAAAATTGACCAGGTGCAGTGGTTCCTGCCTATAATCCCAATATTTTTGGGGGCTGACGTGAAAGGATCACTCCAGCCCAGTAGTTGGAGACCAGCCTGGGCAACATGGCTAGATCCCATCTCTACAAAATATCAAATAGCTGGGCATGGTGGCATGCACCTGTATTCTCAGTTACTCAGGAGGCTGAGGCAGGAGGATCACTTGAGCCCAGGAGGGTGAGGCTGCGGTGAACGTAGGTATAAGTGTATATATGTACATATGTATGTATACATATTTGAGAAAAAAGAAAAATAATATAATTTTTAAAATGTAAAAATATAGTATAACAACTATTTACATAGCATTTACATTGTATTAGATATAAGTAATCTAGAGATGACTCAGTGTACCATAGGATGTGTGTAGGTTATATGCAAATAAGGGACTCAAGTATCTGAGGATGAGGATTTTGGCATCCACGGAGGTCCTGGAACCAATTCCCTGAGGACGCTGAGGGACGCCTGACTGTATTTAGCATCCATCTAGACAGAAAATGCATTTTCAGTCTCTGTTGCCAGGCTGGAGTGCAGTGGTGCGATCTTGGCTCACTGCAACCTCCGCCTCCCGGGTTCAAGTGATTCTCCTGCCTCAGAGTTCCAAGTAGCTGGGACTACAGGCATGTGCCACCACACCCAGCTAATTTTTGTATTTTTAGTAGAGATGGAGTTTCACCATGTTGGCCAGGATGATCTTGATCCCTTGACCTTGTGATCTGTCTGCCTCAGCCTCCCAAAGTGCTGGGATTACAGGTGTGTGCCACCGCACCCAACTTAATAATTATACGAGACACATTGTTCTACCTTTTGCTTTTTCACTTAACAACACACGATGAGCATCTTTCTGGTTTTCTGTTGTTGTCATTGTTTTTTCTTTTTCTTATTATATGATAAGCATCTTTCCATGCCAGCCCTGTGGGGGATGGAGGTGGGGTTTCGAAGGGACCACGGCTAGGATGGGGCTTCGGCCCTGAACCAGGCAACCTTGGAAGGCTGCCCTTGCCAATCTCCAGAAAGCTTCCCCAGGAGCCCAGGTACAGGGATCAGCAGCCAGATGAGGATCAAAGCACAATTCTTTCATTATTAGCTGAGCAAACGCCTCACACCAGAGGGGGCTCGGTTTGAGAACCAGCCCGAAATGTGGCCCCGACACATCCATCTCATTTTGGTTCCATTTGACTGCAATTGGTGAGCAGGAGGCGGACAGAAAGTGGTTTCTTCAGGCCGGATTCGGTGGCTCACACCTGTAATCCCAGCACTTTGGGGGGCTGAGGCGGACAGATGGAGTTTGAGACCAGTCTGGGCAACATGGAGAAACCCCATCTCTACTAAAAATAGAAAAATGTGCCAGGTGTGGTGGTGGAGTGCCTATTGTCCCAGCTACTTGGGAGGCTGAGGCAGGAGGCTCACCTGAGTCTGGGGCACAGAGGAGGTTGCAGTGAGCTGAGATTGCACCACACTACTGCACCCCAGCCTGCAGCCTGGGCCACAGAGCTAGACCTTGTCTCAAAAAAAAGGTGGTTTCTCCAGTTTCCTGGTTCTCTGGAGAAGCGCTAGGGTAGCCAGCCAGTCCATGGGGTGGAGCTTTGCTTGGGGAGGGGTTTTCTGAGACTCTTCGACTGCATTATAGTGATGATAACAACTAACTTACATAGTTATCTGTGCCAGGCACAGTTCTAAGTATGCTTTAGGATATGCTCATAAGAGCTCTGGAAGGCAGATACTTTTATAACAGTGTTTTAGTGTAATAGTATCTAACAGAGGAGAAAATAGAAACACAGAGTGGGTAAGCGACTTGTCAGAGCCATGCTCTGTAGTCCCAGCTACTCAGGAGGCTAAGGGGGGAGGATCACTTGAAGCCAGGAGTTTGAGGCTGTAGTGGGCTATGATTGCATCTATGCACAGCTACTGCACTCCTTTCTGGGAAACAGAAAGGAGACCCTGTCTCAAAAATAAAAAGTAATAGAAAAGAAAAAAGATCACATAGCTAGCTAACAAACGTGGAACCTGGATTTGAACCAAGGCAGTTTAAAATCTGTTCTTTGTGTTTATGTTGTTATTGGTGTTGTTTGAGACTGGGTCTTGCTCTGTCGCCTAAGCTGAAGGGAACAGGTGCAGTCACAGTTCACGACAGCCTTGACCACGGGGTGCTCAAGTGATCTTCCCACCTCAGCCTCCCAAGCAGCTGGGACGACAAGAATGTTCCACCATGCCTGGCTAATTATTGTAATTTTTGTAGAAATGGGTTCTTGCTATGTTGCCGGGCTGGTCTTGAACTCCTGGCCTCAAGCAGTCCTCCCACCTTGGCCTCCCAGAGTGCTGAGATGACAGGTGTGAGCCACTGCAAGGAGCCTGTGGTATCTTTTGTTAGAAAGTGATGACTGGGCATTGCCTATTGCAGTCACGCTGTGGCCATGCGTACATGCATCTTCATTTTTCTTGTGGGTCAGGAGGCCCTGGGCAGTCTGAGCTTGCAGGCCTGGCCATGTCTAACACAGCCTCCCTTCCCGACTCCGACTCCTGGATTGGAGCACCCAGCCTGGGATGAGCCTGGGAATCTGGCCAGCCCCAAAGTAACGGAACTTGAAGCTGATCAGCAGTTCCTGGTGTGAAGGCAGGTGAGGCAAGGCCAGGCTTGCCCCGAGGCAGGCTGGGAGCTACTGGAACAACAGGGCGTGCAGGGCGGGGCAGCCTCGGGAGCCTCGGGCATGGGGCGTGTCCAACAGTGACCCCACCCACTGCTAAACAGGACCCAATGTTTAGCAACTCCTCCTCCTCCAGGCTTGGAGCTCGTGGGAGGAAGGGGCAGAGAGGCCCTCCCTGCAGGTAGAAGAGTATGCACCAGTAATGCGTTCTTTTTAATTACTGCATGTCTCTCAGTCGGAAGGGTTAACCTACTCATGAACATTTAAATTCCCTTCTCTGCCCTTTACAAAATATTAACAAAATTGCTGTAAATCAGCCCTCCTGCCCTGACCAAGCTCTCCCTATATTGAGTCTTCTTTTGTGTCCTTTGGTAAAGTTGTATCTCTTTTGTCATATAGGCAGGCCACTGCTTTTGTTAAATTTATCCTAGGTATTTTACAACGGTTATTATTGTAAACTTTTTGCATGCACATATATTTATATTTTTATATTGTCAAATCTGTTACTTTGTGCCTGCCAACTTTGTTACCAGGCTTAGAAAGGCCTTCTCCACTCCAAGATTATGGAACTATTTGCTTATATTTTCTTTTAAAACTTTCATGTTTTTACTTAAAATACATACAAGTTTTTTGTTTGCTTTTAAGGAATGTAGGGGCTTTTCTTAGCATCTGGTGTGAGATGGAGCTTAACTTTCTCTTCCAAACTGTTAGCCAATTGAACCAACAAAATATATCGAACTACCATCTTTCTCCATCGATTCAAAACCCCACCTTTATCACACATCAATTTCTTATCTCTGTTGAATCTCTTTCTCAGTTTTCTATTCTGTTCTATCGATCTGTTGGCTTATTCCTGGGTCAATACTGCAAAATGACTTTATTTCTTATTAGAAAAGCAATAAAGGCTTATTACAGAAAGATCAGAAATATATAGACACTAAAAAACAAACAAATGAAAACCCTTGTGCTTGCATCCAGGGATTACTACCATTTTACCTGGGTGGTTGTCACACCAGATCATCTAACCTATATAAATGTATATAAATATGTACATTCATATAGTGAAATTGAGATCACACCATAGAAATGGTTTTATAAACTGTTTTCATTTCATGATACTTCAGGAATATGTTTCCTTGCCAGTAACTAGTCTTCTTTTTAAAATTTCTTAATTATGGCTGGGTGCAGTGGCTCACACCTGTAATCTCAGCACTTTTGGGAGGATGAGACAGGCAGATCACCTGAGGTCAGGAGTTCCAGACCAGCCTGGCCAATGTGGTGAAACCCCATCTGTACTAAAAAAATATACAAAATTAGTTGGGCATGGTGGTGCATGCCTGTAATCCCAGTACTTTGGGAGGTGGAGGTGCGTAGATCATCTGAGGTCAGGAGTTCAAGACCAGCCTAGCCAACATGGCAAAACCCTGTCTCTACTAAAAATACAGAACTGTCCAGCCATGGTGGTGGGAGTCTGTAATCCCAGCTTTGCAGGAGGCTGAGGCAGGAGACTCGCTCGAACTCAGGAGACGGAGATTGCAGTGAGCCGAGGTCTCACCACTGCACTACAGCCTGGGAGACAGAGTAAGACTCCCGTCTCAAAACAACTACAACAAAACAACAACAAACCTTCTTAATTGTAAGACATGCATACAGAAAAGTACACAAAATAAGCACGTTTAGCTCAATGATTTATCACAAAGCAAACACCCATGTAACCACTACTCAAGTCAAGAAGGACAACATTGTCAGCACCTGAAAGCCCATCTTCTGCTCTGTGCTCTCTCTCTCTTTTTTCTAGACAGGGTCTCACTCTGTCGTCGAGGCTGGAGTGCAGTGGTGTGCTTGTGGCTCACTGCAGCCTCGACCTCCCAGGCTCAACTGATCCTCCTATCTCAGCCTCCCACGTAGCTGGGACTACAGGTGTGCCCAACCACACCTGGCTAATTTCTGCCACCTCGGCCTCCCGAAGTGCTAGCATTACAGGTGTGAGCCGCCACACCTGGCCTTGTCTAGATCTCTTGGTGTACATATGTAAATGCTTCTATTGGAATAGCCAGGTCATAAGGTTTGCCTATATTCGGTTTTCATAGATACCGAAAGTTTTCTAAAATGATCGTATTTTCTACCAGCTGTGTAAGAAAATTCTAGTTGTTAATTTTGATATTGTTAAGAATTTTAATTTTAGCCATTCTGTTGATGTCTTGCTGTGGTTTTATTTTTTATGTGTAGGCAAAATACTTTTTGTTTAAAAAGAGGGCTCCTCCCCATTTTAAACATTTTCCCCCTTCCCAAATGACCTAATGATGTGTTAGCCTGATGTCTGATAAACAAAACCCAAGGTTGCTGCATAGATTTCTTCTTGGTGGCCCTAATACCGTTCTTGCAACCCAGCATTCATATGTGCATAATGAGTTCACTCAAAAATAGTCTTCCTACTTCTTCCTCTTCTTTCAGAATGGGGGGTCCGGACCATGTGGTCTGCAATCCAGAGGAACACCCTTCCTACCCCCTACCGCACAGCCAGGTCTTTTGTCTTCTGTTAATTTTTCTTCTTGCTAACACCTGTTTAATTAATTATTTATTTTTGTGCAGATTAGGGGGGTCTCCCAATATACCCAGGCTGGTCTTGAGCTCTTGGACTCAAGTGATCCTCCCGTCTTGGCCTCCCAAAGTGCTAGGATTAGAAACATGAGCCACCTTGCCTGGCTGGGCCCATGTTTAAGGCTGCCTGAAGGGCTAAGGCTGGTGGAACCTCGCTACTGATAAGTTGTTTGCTTGACTGCTGGGGGACAGTTTTACAGAGTTCTGTGAGTCTATCTTGAGTCTATTCTGATCTTGTTCTGTTTTGTCAGGAGCAGGAACGCATGTGTTTTCGCTGATTGGGTGGAACCCGGAACCCCAGAGTCTTTTAAGTTGTTTTCATCTGATTCCTGGTTCTTTTGGGAAGAGGCAAACTGATTGACGTTTCCTTCTACCTTGGGATGCAGCGGCGCATTGAACTGCGTTTCAAAAGATGACGGCACCTGCGTTATTCCTAAAAGTACACCCTCCTTCACAGTAACAGCTCCATAGTAGAGGTCTGTAGCGGTCATGTTCACCACTGTCCCTGACTCGTTCCTGCTCTGCTAGAGCTGCACATCTGGACACTGACTTCTGCAATGTTGAGGGGCTTCTCGTATACTCACTATCACCATGTTCACCTGTGCAAATTGGTCTCCCCCGACTTACTTAAACCCCTGGAAACCAGGCCTCTGTCCCAGAATTCTAGGTCTACCATGTTTTTACAAACTAAGTATCGGGGGTATTGACTCTGTTTCTCCTTTGGTGACATCTTCAACGAAGGACGTAGAGGGCTCACTGATGTTTGGGCTCTCAAAGTCACAGTAGGTGCCAATTGTGGCTTGTAGGTTCCAGTTGGTCATGTCCAGGAAGAAGGTGCTGTCGGCAGGGTTGATCTGGAAGCCGAGCAACCTCTGGAACTCAGAGATGAGCACATCCTTGTCTGTGGTGCCCAGGCAGCCAAACTTCTGCACGGGTCTGAGTCCAGCCCCACTCAGCCATTCATGCACATTCATGCTCCCCGCCTCCCCAACACCATGCACAGCCTCTGGCTTCTCATCATGGCTTTCGTACACATTTCCGTCCCCACTGTCAATACTGAGTATCTTTCACATGCTTGTTGACCATTTAGAGAGTTTCTTTTTGCAATACAGTGGATGCTGTGAATCCACAGATCCGACCAACTGTAGATCAGAAATACTCAGAAAAAAACAATAAGAATGACAATACAACAACAAAAAATACAAATAAAAAAATAAGGAATAACAACTATTTACATAGCATTTACATTGTACTAGGTATTATAAGTAATCTGGAGAGAATTTAATGTATGTGGGAGGAAGTGTGTAGATTATATGCAAATACTACATCATTTTATATAAGGGACTTGAGCATCTATAAATTCTGGTATCCATGGGTCCTGGAACCAATCCCTGACAGATACCAAGGGACAATTGTACTTATTCAGATCTTTTGCTTTTTTTTCTTTTTCTATGAGGTTGTCTTTATTTTTTCTTATTAACTTTGAAAGTTCTTTATTTTTCGGCAGGGCACAGTGGCTTACGCCTGTAATCGCAGCACTTTGGGAGGCCAAGGAGGGTGGATCACCTGAGGTCAGGAGTTCGAGACCAGCCTGACCAATATGGTGAAACCCCGTCTCTATTAAAACATACGAAAATTAGCTGGCCGTGGTGGCAGGTGCCTGTAATCCCAGCTACTCTGGAGGCTGAGGCAGGAGGATGGCTTGAACCCGGGAGGTGGAGGTTGCAGAGAGCTGATTTTGCACCACTGCACTCCAGCATGGGTGACAGAGCAAGACTCTGTCTCAAAAAAAAAAAAAAACGAATTTCTTTATTTATATTTATTATTACTATTTTTTGAGATAGGGTCTCACTCTGCCACCCAGTCTGGAGTGCAGTGGTGCAATTGTGGCTCACTGCACCTCGACCTCTTGGGTTCAAACAGTCCTACCACCTCAGCCTCGCGAGTAGTTGAGACTACATGTACACCACCACACCTGGCTAATTTTTGTATTTTTCGTAAAGATGTGACCTAGGCCTGAAGTTCTTTATGTTTTCTCAATATGAGTTCTATTTTGATTATAAGTGTTGCAAATATCTTCTGTTCTGTGGTTTGCTTTCATATTAATTTTTTTTTTTTTTTTTTTGGAAACAGGGTTTCACCATGTTGGCCAGGCTGATATTGAACTCCTGACCTCAGGTAATCCGAGCACCTCGGCCTCCCAAAGTGCTGGGATTACAGGTGTGAGCCACTGCGCCTAGCCCGCTTTCATACTGATTTTTAAAACAGCTTTATTAAGATATCATTCACATGCCATACAATTCACTCATTTAAGTATACAACTAAGTGGCTTTCAGTATATCCACTTTTACGTAATCATCACCATGACCAATTTTAGAACATTTTCATCACCCCAAAACCAAACCCCACGATCCTTAATCATTACCCCCACTCCAACCCACCCATTACTTCCGGGCCTAGGCCAACTTGAATCTACTTTCTGGCTCTATAGATTTGCCTATTTTATATTATTTTATTTTTGAGACAAGGTCTCTCTCTGTCTCTAGGCTGGAGTGCAGTGGCATGATCATGGCTCACTGCAGTCTCCTGGACTCAAGTGATCCTCCCACCTCAGCCTCCCAAGAAGCTGGGACTACAGATGTGCACCACTACACTCAGTTAATTTTTTTTTTTAATTTTTGCAGAGTTCAGGGTCTCTCAATGTTGCCCAGGCTGATCTCAAACTCCTGGCCTCAAGTGATCCTCCTGCCTTGGCCTCCCAAAGTGCTAGGATTGTAAGCATCAGCCACAGCTCCAGCCTCTTTCCAGCTCCTCATTAGGACACACTGTTGGTGTAAGCCTTATGAGCCTTGGAAAGACAGTTTTTTGGGAGGTGGGGAGGAAGGGTGTATCCATAGCAATCACAGGGATCGTGATGCCGTGGGGAGTGTGTGCTCTTCATTTCACTAAGTACCATCAGCCTTCTCTCCAGACGGCTGCACCACTTTGCACTTAGACCAGCAGGACCTGAGGGCTCTCCACCATATTTGCCAGAACTTGATAGTATCTGACTTCCTGATTGTAGTGAAGTGGTATCTGTTGCTTTGATTTGCATTGTTCTCATTACTGGTGAGATCAAACCTCCCTTCAAATGCTCACTAGCCAGGAGTGTTTCCCCTTCAGTGAGTTGTCTATGAAATCCTTTGTCCATTTAAAAATTGGGTTTTCTGGCCGGGTGTGGTGGCTCATACCTGTAATCCAGCACTTTGGGAGGCTGAGGCAGGTGGATCATCTGAGGTCAGGAACTCGAGGCCAGCCTGGCCAACATGGCAAATCCTAGTCTCTACTAAAAATACAAAAATTGGCTGGGCATGGTGGTGGGTGCCTATAATCCCAGCTACTCAAGAGGCTGAGGCAGGAGAATCCCTTGAACCCAGGAGGGAGAACTTGCAGTGAGCCGAGACTGTGCCACCGTACTCCACACTGGGTGACAGAGCAAAACTCTGTCTCCAAAAAAAAAAAAAAA
>PVKP010036715.1:0-14158 GCA_004027715.1 Plecturocebus donacophilus | reverse complement strand
AGTGTGCCTGGCACGGGGCGGGGCTCAGTGTCACAGCCATTCACGCTAAATGTTCTGCATGCGTTTGCTAACAGAAGCCTAGGTCAGCACCACGGAGTACCAAAATGGACGTGTGTCTTCTTGGCTGTCTTCCTCATTTTCTGAGGTTTGGCAGGAGGCACAGGTGATTCCCACCGTAGCTGCTAAAAATGCCAGCTAATTGCAGGGAGGGTTATAGGCCTGGGAGTCAGGCCCACCAATTGGAAGCAGCTGGGGAAGCAAGGACTGGCAAAATCGATGCAGCCCCCGGCCCGCGTCCGTCTGGGTTGGGGGGGGCACCCAGGCTGAGCTGCTTCCTTCCCTTAATGGGAGCAGCCCTGGGGCAGTGGGGTTCTCACTGGGCCACCCCTGGCCTGGGCCGGGGCGTCTGTTCCCGGCGTCTCCAGCCTCCCAGCACATTCCCTCTGGGCTGAGCGCCCCACGCTCTTGTGCTTACAGTTAAGAGCTCTAAGGCTGTAGGCAGGCGTCCCCACTTCACAGCCAAGGGAAAGGGGACTCAGAGAACCAAGGGAAGTTGCCCCAGGTCACACAGCAGGACTCAGAGCCTCACCCCGGCGGCCTGTGGGTGACGGAGCCAGAGCGCGAACCTCCAGGCCCGCTGCCTCTCTGACATCTGGCATCTGGCCTCGGGGCTCCATCACAGACCTGCAGACCGAACGCTCGAAACGCCTCCTCCTCTTCCCTCTTCCCACTGCCCAAGGACGCACACCGTGGAGTCACCTCTCCTGAGGCACAGTCCCCACCCCATCTTCCTCTCAGCACCCCAGTAGCTCCCGAGTGTCTGTCGCAACCCTGCAGCCTGGGGCCAGACACTCCAGCCTCATCTCCTCACGCACCACAAATCCCTCGGGCCCTGCTCCCCCAATGTGCTGTGGGGGCCTCGTGAGGATGCCCCTCCTCCTGGAATACCTCCTCCCTCCTGCCCCCGCTCAGAAATCCTCTCCGCTTTCATGGCTCATCAGAAATGCCCCTTCACCAGGAAGCTCTACCCTCACCTCTGCTACAGTGACTTCTTCCACCCCGAATCTTCCCTGGCCTGTAAATTCCTTGGGAAGACTAGGACAGGGCCTTCCCCAGAACCCAGTATACAGTAGGTGCTCAAAAATGTCTGTCCAACTGAAATGAAATGTGAAGCTGAGAAGCCTTAAAGAGCCAGTTCTCCTGGCCCCGCTTTCCACTGTCACCGGGTGTTCCAACCACACCCAACCGGGGAGGGCCGAGCAGCTTTTGGGGTGGCATGACCTCCAGGGACAGCAGTGCAGGCTGTTCACTGCTCAAGGGCACCTGGCCAGTGGGCAGGGCTCCGTCTTCTCTTCCAACCCCAGCATCCCAGTGTGCACAAAGGAAGAAGTACGCATTTTTAAATGTGCACACAATCCCTCAGCGGCCAGTGGTGGCCCTGCTAACGCCCAACCCCAAGCCTGAGCCTCAGGAGGGTGTCAGAAGCCCACCAGCAGGAGAAGGGGGAGTGGGCTCAGCTCCCACCACCAGGGGTCCCCAGCTCTAGGATGAAGTCAGCAAACCCCACCCAGAGGACGGCTCCTGCCGACGGCATATCCATAGGCAGCATGGGAGCTGAGAAGGGTCTGAACTTTGAAGATGGTTTTTGTTTATTATTATTTTTTTATTTTTTGAGACAGAGTCTTGCTCTGTCACCCAGGCTGGAGTGCAATGGCGCAAACTCCGCTCACTGCAACCTCCGCCTCCCAGATTCAAGTGATTCTCCTGCCTCGGCCTCCTGAGTAGTTGGGTTTACAGGCGCACACCATGACACCAGGCTAACTTTTGCATTTTTAGTAGAGATGGGGTTTCCCCATGTTGGCCAGGCTGGTCTCAAACTCCTGACCTTAGGTGATCCACCCGCCTCGGCCTCCCAAAGTGCTGAGATTACAGGTGTGAGCCACTAAGCCCTGCCTTAAGATGGTTCTTAAAAAATCAAAAGAAAAAAAAATTTAAATATCCATTGAATTACATGCAAGGAAGAATATGCGAAAATGTTATAAAATTCACGTTTCCGTGTCTAAGGCGTCCCTGGAACGAGGCCACACCTGTGCCTTTTGGTTTGCTCTGTGGCTGTTTTCCCTGCAAAGGACAGAGGGAGGTTGCTGCACCAAGACGCCAGTTCCCTCTGTCCTCCGTGGAACTGTGTGGACTGCAGGCCTCAAAGCCTCCCCAGCTGGCCCTTTGCAGACAAAGTGTGTCAACCCAGTTCAGGAAGGGGCTTCCTGGAGACCCCTCTGGAGCTGCCGTGGGGTCTTCAAACCATTGAAGACCTGGCACCATTCTCCTGGCACCTGCTGTGGTCCTGGGCCTGCCCTGTGACTGGCAGTTGGGACAGCTCCCTCGTTTCCCACCCAGGCAGGAACCAGGAGGTGCAGGAATCAGACAGCTCTTGTGAGCCTGTGGCCTCGGGGGGTCTCTGCTCCCAGCAGCCATACCCCCCTTTCTCTTCTGCTCTCGCACCGTATATTGGGTAGTTCAGATAGTCAGGCACCTGCCAACATCAGCCCTTGAATTCACATTAGCAAGAGGCTCCTGCTGCCACGTGTCCTCTAGGCCTGAACCCCAGCTTGCCGGGAAACCCCCGCTGGAAGGACCACGGCTGGGGATCTCAAGGAACCCACGGTGGCTCCTGCCTGATGTCCGCTCCGGAGGGGGCCCCCAGGGTCAGCTCACGGAGTCCCCTTTTCCCCCGTTCTGTAGGGGTGGGGTCAGGCCAGACAGAAGAGCACTGGGGGGTGGGGCCAGTCCACAGGTCCACGGTGCAGGGCTGGGTGGGGGGCTGCTGGAAAAGCTGGGGTTCAGGTACCCCGCCTCCCGGCCCCCATGCCTGTCCTGCCGCCCGCCCGGCCTGGGACACTCACCGTCCAGCCGCCGCCGTCCGTGCGCATGTCGCAGTATACCTGGAAGCCGGCCGGGTAGTGGGTGGGAAAGACGGAGTAGACACCATCATCCTGCTGTCCGCTTAGGAGCACGTCCAGACAGTCTCGGGGCCGGGAGCCTGAGGCAGGCAAGGCCGTCAGGATGGCTGCAGCCCCCGTGCATTCCTGCCCAGCCCCCTCGACCACGCTGTCTGTCCACCGCGGGGTTGAGACAGCACCGGGTTTGGGAGTCAGACCTTGGCTCTGCCACCCCGTGCTGAGGCTGGGTGAGTCAGTCACCCTCTCTGGGCCTCACTTTCCTCATCTGGAAAATGGACTGGGAGGGCTTCTGCACAGGCCGCATGGACACAGGGTCGGGCCCTGGGAATCTCATGGCTGGGGACCCCTCACCCCAGCTTCCCCGATCCCCAGACTGGGACCCGAGTCCCCGGAGGAAGGCAGCCCCTGCCCCACTCACCAGTGGCACAGCCCCGGGGCCGGGCTCCCCGGGCAGGCGCTCTCTGAAGGTCAGCCTTGGTGCGGGGCCAGCCCAGCCCCCGGTCCCTCTGCAGGGCATCCAGGATGTCGCTGACGGAGGTCACCAGGTGCGCCATGTGGGCCTGGCTCTCAGAGAGAAGCTGCAGAGCACACAGGGTGAGCCGAGGAGGTGAGCTGAGGAGGCGGGGGCTCTGCTGGGGGTGGGGGCGCACACAGCAGGTTCCCAGCCACAGTGGGCCCTCCCCTGAGGCAGAGGCGGGCTCCTGGTTCAATGGCAGCCCCCACCCTGTCCTGGCCCCTGGGTCCCTGTCCAAGGTGGTCTGAGGGCTCAGCCAGGCTATGATGGAGCCTGCGCTCTGGGACCCCGAGGGCTCAGAGGGCTGGGGAGCAGCTGGGAGGGGAAAGAAGCTCCAGCAGGCACCTGCCACCCCTGCTGCCCCAGGCTGTGTTCAGCCATCTCCGAGTGTCCAGCCCAGGGGAGTATACTGGAGGAGGTCATGCCGTGCAGGGAGAGGCACTGCTCGGCGTTGGGCAAATCCAGCTCCAGCCCAGCGCATCCACCTGCCAGTTATATGACCAGGGGTGAGTGTCCTTACCACGCCTCATCTCCCTTGGCCTGGACAAACTGTTGTGGGGACCGGTGACAACACATGGGAAGTGCCAGCCCAGTGTCAGTAACCGGCGGGTACTCCACCCCACAGAACCTTCCAGGCTACCAGCATCCCCAATGCCACCTCTTCTGATCCCGAGCAAGGCTGCCGAGGCGGGAGTGACTGATCTGCCCTTGACAGAGGGGTGCCCTGAGGCTGGGGAGGCCGCAGCAGCCTTTGTGCAGCCCTCCAGGCTTCCAGATCAACAAGGCTCCCCCCATCCCACCCCCACACCCCATTCAAACATCACTCTGAGTTTCTGTATCTCTCCGATGTCCATGACCTCACTGGGTCCCCCATAGTGCTGCAAAGAGGGAAGATTTAAGGTTGTCATCTCTTGTGACAAATAGGGAGACTGAGGCCCTGAAAGAGCGATCTCTGAGACTGAAGGACGGCGTGGGAACCAGGACTCAGACTACCTCCCCAGGGCTGGCTGGCTTGCAGGAAAGGGGCCTGGGGCCGTGTTCATGTGTAGAAGACCAGTGTCAGGATGGGGACGGGTTGGTGGTCTGGACCAGGTTCTGGTGGTGATTGTGTTTTGACTCCAATCCCTCCCCCACTCACTAGCTGCATGACCCTGGAACAGCGTCTGAATCTCTCCATGTCTCTGTTTCCCTGTAACCCAAGATAGCGAGCCCTGGTTTTCTGAGTGGGAGATTCAGGGGAGCCTGGGCTCGTGAGCTCTGTGGTTCTGCACCCTTCGCTCTCGCCCTTCTCTCCATCATAGCCTGGGGCTGGAGACTGCCAAGTGCAATGCTGTCCCCTGGCACCTCCGCCTGTATTGGCTGCCTCAAGGGTCTGGGGTCTGTTGCCCCCACCCTGGGCTGCAGGACCACGTGGAGGATGAGGTAGCAGCAGGCTACAGCTGGCCAGTCAGCGATCGTGGAGCTGGCTGGGTCTTTACACACCGAACCTGTCACTTGCCAGATAATAGCCCATTCGTGGAAGGAAAATAGAAATATACAGTGCCAGCAGTTTACAAAATATGATTCTCGGCTCGTCCAGAGGCAGGGGCCCTGCAGAGCTCTTAGTTCCCCTGTCAGTTTCCCCTCTGCTGAGCAGGTGATTCAGTGAGGGCTGAGACCAGGGGGAGAGGAGCTCAGATGGGTAGGCAGAGCGTTTGAGCTCCACCGGGTGCTCCACAGAGGGACGCAGGCAGCACCCCCCGTGGGAAGACGCAGCTGGGGGCCGCCCTGCCTTGTGTGTGCAGCAAAGATCACTCGGTTAAGTCACACCAGTGCTGCCCGTTTGTCTGCGTCAACACAGCCACAATGCACTGAAAAAACAGGCACGGCCTCCTCCCTCTTGCTAACGGGCAGGGAAGACCTCCATTTAAACCAGCAGATGATTAAAGTTGAAAATGTACATATAAACATGCCCCGAATTAATGGGCAAGTCAGTCCCTGCTCGCTGAGCACACAGGCACATGCAGGGGGGTTGGCTGGGCAGCGCTTAGAGGCAGTGGTATTGGCGCTGCTGTTCCCGGCACTGCTCGGCTGTGTGAGCGAGCCTGCACAGGCACCTGCCACTCAGAGCCTCAGTCCGCCTCTCCATAAAATGGGATAACAAGGCCGTGCGCGGTGACTCACGCCCGTAATCCTAGCACTTTGGGAGGCCAAGGCGGGTGGATTACCTGAGGCCAGGAGTTCAAGACCAGCCTGGCCAACCTGGTGAAACACTGTCTTTACTAAAAGTATAAAAAAATTAGCTGGGTGTGGTGGCACATGCCTAGTCCCAGCTACTCAGGAGGCTGAGGCAGGAGAATCGCTTGAACACAGGAGGCGGAGATTGCAATGATTTGAGATTGTGCCACTGCACTCCAGCCTGGGTGACAGAGGGAGACTCTGTTTCGAAAAAATAAATAAATGAATAAATAAAAATAAAATGAAAGAAATTGGGATAGCAAATGTACCAACCTCCTGGGGTTACCGGGCTGCAAAGTGCCTTTCAGCATGGAGCCCAGCACACAGTGTGGGCCTATCATTCCTACCAGAACAGGGATTTTCGCCCCAACACAGTGGCTGATGCCTGTCATCTCGGCACTTGGGGAGGCCAAGGTGGGTGGATTGCTTGAGGCCGGGAGTTTGAGACCACCCTGAGTACCACAGCAAGACGTTTCTAGAAAGCAAAAAGTTTTCAATAAAAAAGTTAGCTAGACATGGTGGTGCACACCTGTAGCGCCAACTACTTAGAAGGCCGAGTGGGAGGATTGCTTGAGCCCAGGACGTGGAGGTTGCAGTGAGCCCTGATTGCACCGCTGCTCTCTAGCATGGGTGACAGAGGAAGACTATCTAAAAAAAAAAGGGAAGGGCGTTTTCAGTAGTGGCGTGGTGGCTCCCCACAGGTTTAAATTTCAGCTCGCAAACCATTTTTACTCTAGGAATAAGGAGACGCCGATGGTGCAGATGGTGAGTATCCCCCACGTCAACAGATGCCAGCCGCATAGACCGAGTTACGCATGTGACATGGAGAAGACCCAGCCCGGAGAGGGGATGCCACCTGCCCAGCACCAGGCTGGCATGGATGGGGCCTGGACTGGGTCCCAGCTCTGCGGACTCAAACCCTCAGGACAGAATGGCTCAGCTCAGCCGAGACCAGTAGGCCTCAGGGACTGCACATGAGAATCACCCCGGGCCGGGGGGCTGCGGGAGGCTGGGGATGAGGCCCAGGAACTTGCCTTTTTTTTTCTTTTTTGAGACAGAGCCTCACTCTGTAGCTCAGGCTGGAGAGCAGTGGCGCGATCTCAGCTCACTGCAACCTCTACCTCCTGGGTTTGAGCGATAGTCCTGCCTCAGCCTCCTGAATAGCTGGGATTACAGGCACCTGCTGGGCCAGTTTTTATATGTTTTAGTAGAGATGGGGTTTCACCATGTTGGCCAGGCTGGTCTTGAATTCCTGACCTCAAGTGATCCCCTCGTCTCGGCTTCCCAAAGTGCTGGGATTACGGCATGAGTCATTATTGCACCTGGCCGGGAGGCTGCCGTTTTTTGTTTTTTTTTGAGACTGAGTCTCACTCTATCACCCAGGCTGGAGTGCAGTGGCACTATCTCGGCTCTCTGCAACTTCTGCCGCCCGGGTTCAAGCAATTCTCCTGCCTCAGCCTCCCAGGTAGCTGGGATTACAGGCGCCTGCCCACCGTGCCTGGCTAATTTTTGTATTTTTAGTAGAGACAGGGTTTCACCATCTTGGCCAGGCTGGTCTTGAACTTCTGACCTCGTGATCCACCCGTCTCAGCCTCCCACAGTGCTGGGATTACACCACCAAGCCCGGCCGGAAGCTGCCTTTTAACAAGGTCCTCTGGCCATTCCGACCCAGGGTGCCTTCGGGAACAGCTTGGAGAAGCCCACGTCTGTGCTGATCGGCTGAGGGTCTGGGAAGCCTGGAAGGAGGCGTTAGGAGCCCAGCTCGCTGCCTCTGAATGAAACATAAAGACACACTGTCTCTTGAATCATCCAGTCTGTGGGGAATGAGTCAAATCAAACATTTTTGGGGAAGTAAATATGTCAGGTGAGCCCGCACTCCTGGGCCCAGAAAGGCTGTTAGTCTTCTGGGAACACTCTGCACCTCTGCGCAGGCCACTGGGAGGGCAGGGCTCTGGGGTCCCCCCTTCTAAATCCCCCACCCCAGCTCTAAGGGTGGGCCTTCATGAGCTGGGCCTGAGCTGACCAGGGGCTGAGCGATTTGGAGAGTGAGGTGGGGGTCCCAGGTCAGCCAGAAAGTCAGGAGGTGCCCCTCGCCCCCACCCTGCTGATGAGGCCTGGGGAGCTGCAGATGGAGGGACAGCCGGAAGGCGGGTCGAAACGTCCTCCCACCCCGGGAGGGGGAGCCACCTTCCCATCAGTCAGTCAGACAGGGCGATGAGGACTGTAATTTCTCCAGCTGCAGCCTTCAGAGGGAGGGAAAGGGCCCATTGCTCATGAGCGGCTGGGTAACCAAATGCCTGGTTCTCCTAGTGGCTGCTGGGGGATGGGGCGGAGGGGGCTGGGCGCCCGTGGGGGCAGGGGCTTGGCTCCCAGCCTCCAGGGATCTGAGTTACCGGGAGGACGTGGCACAGGGCCAGAGGCTGGGCAGGGCTCCAGGGCAGCTGGACTCCAGGCCTGACCTGGCCACCGCACCCAGGAAAAGTCACCACCCCTTTCTGAGCCACCGTTTTCTGTCCTGGAAAATGGCAGTCAGATGAGATGATCCCAAATCCCTCATCCTGTGAAGGAGGAACTGCCTGTGGGTGGCGCCTCCAGCATGGTCTCAGGGCTGGAGTTGGAAAGCTTCATCCAGACCCACCTGGGCTGGCTGGAGCCTGGCTTGGCTGGGGCAGGGCACAAGAGGGTGGAGGAGGTTTGGGACAGGCTACGGGTGTGGTTGGGCTGCCTGGACTGGTCTGTCCATCCCTGGGAAGCTGTGGGCACTGCATAATGGTGAACTGGGACGGGGTGCAGAGATGGGGTGCGGTTCTCCCTGACCTGGGAGCGCTGAGCAGCCACATGACCTTCAGCACGTGACATCCCCTCTCTGAGCCTCCGTGTGTCCTGATGGGGCAATGCCCTACCTCAGCTGTATCTCGGCACCCTGGGGAAGCCCTCGAGCCCTGGATTGGACTGACCGCCAAATGCCATGGGGTGCTTACAGTTACCCAGGGTCACCGGGAAAGAAACTGGGTTTGAATCCTGGCTCCCACGAGCTGTGCAGTGCGCTGAGTGACTGCACCTCCCCAAGCCTCATGGCTTGTCTGCAGATGGGACTAGCAGTAGCCCCGTCTGGGGCACTTGGGGATTAAGTGAGGCCGTGGACATCAGGCATCTGGCACGTGGCAGCAGCGAACCCAAGACGCAGACCCCAGCCTACCTGGATGAGGCGGCCCTGCTCGCTCTGCAGAGCGCTGAGACCCTGGCCCAGCGCGCCGTGCCCCTTCCGCAGCCCCACGCACTCTGTCTGCAGCTCCGAGGCTCGGGCCAGCAGATGGGGCAGCTGGTCGGCCAGCGTGTCCAGCAGCTCCTGCTCCTGGTCGCCCACCAGCCGCGGCTGGGCCTGGTGCTCGGTCAGCGCCTGCAGCACTGAGGCCTGGGCGCTCTCCAGGCGGGCGAAGCCGTCGGTGAGGTCAGGGCAGCGCGGGTCAATGAGGATGCTGAGGCGTGAGCTGTCCGCCCTCTCCACGGTGACCAGGGCGCTGTTGGCACCCGCAGCCGCGGAGCTGACGACAGGCGGGGGCGCCGTGCCCGGCGCGTGGGTGTGGTTCAGGAAGAGCACGGCCCCAGTCACGGCCACGGCCAGCAGCACAGCCAGGGCCAGCAGCACGGTGCACAGTATGTAGCCACAGCTCGGACGCTGCAGGCCCGCCCGGGACGCACAGGCACAGACAGACAGAGGGACGGGAGAGAGAAGGGGCCAGCATTAGAGGCATACCCGGACTCAGAGGACCCCCTTCTTGGGGGCTGGGCAAGGGTGCCACAGAGAGACAGATGAGACAGGCACTGAGAGACGGTCCAAGGGGAGACAGAGAGACAGGGACACGCACAGATCCAGCAAGAGGGACACGCACAGATCCGGTGAGAGGGACACAGCGGGTGCCTCCAGGAGAAAGTGGAGAGCCGCAGCCCCAGCGGGGAGATGGAGCCCAGGGAGACACAGGCAGATGTAGACAGAGAGGATGGGAAAGAGAAACTGAGGCAGAAAGACACGAACATACAGGAGAATGGTGAACCTTCCCTCCGCTGCCCCTGGCCCGAACTCATGCCGGCCCAGGGACCCACGCCCACCCGTGTGTGTGGCCATGTGACTTCCATGGAGCCCTCCCCACCCAGTAAGGGCTGGAGATGGAGACCCCACCGCTGCAGCTAGATGGGCCAGAGCTCAGGTCTCCAAGCTGCATTTCCCACAGTGTGATCTTGGGCGAGGGGCCTCACCTCTCTGAGCCTCAGTTTCCTCACCTGTAAAATGGGGCAATACAGAGACACCCACCTCTCTATATGTGGGTCAGAGAGAGCTGTGATGCCACAGCAGCGACACTAGAGACGGTCTTGTGCTGTCCCTGGGAACGAGTGCCCTGGGGTGGTGGCACCCGTCACGGGAGGTCCTTTCCAACTGCAGCAGCCACATCCTGTGTTCTGTCCCACTGTTCTCCAGTCCCCAGGGCACATGGGGCTCCCAGGCACCTCCTCCTCACACCCCGCCCCGTCCTCTCTCCTTCCTCTACCTCTTCACCGAGCAGGCCCCTGGCAGGGCAAACGCCAACCCACCGGGCCAGGTAGCCCCAAGGCAGCCCTAGAGAATAGGCCTGCTGCACTCCAAGGAGGAGGGGGCCGAGGCAATAGGCGGCTGTCACTCCAGAACAAGCTGTGTCTCAAAACTGGGACGGAAGGCCAGGCGCGAAATAAAGAACTGTGTTGGCTGGAAGCCAGGGCAGAGGAACAGCTTGCAGTGAAAGGCGGTACCATAGTGTGGCCGCACACGCTTTCGGGGGCCCAGATTCACTGGGCAGACTCGCTGGTAGCCCCTGAGCACTACACACAAGGGGAAACTGAGGTCCAGAGAGGGCAAGGGGCTGGCCCAGAGTCACACAGCAAATAAAAGCAGAACTGGGATTGGGCCCCGGAACCTCCTGCCTTCCTCCGCCGGCCAGGCCCCACCTAGGATTGAATATCCTCAACTCTCAGACACATTTTCCCCACATTTTCAACTTTCTGAATTTGAGACTCATCTTTAAATGACTTCGTATATTAAAGCGCTTGGAGCCGTGCTTGGCACGCTGTGCTTGCGCAATAAATATTAGTGGCTTTTATTATCCCATGATCAATGTGCACACAGCATCTGGAGGAAATTTTTTTTTCCACCCAAAGTATTATTTCTGTGTGTCGTCAATGTTGGGACATGCCTTCTCTTTTTTTCACGTTTTTGAATCTCCGACGGGGGGGACATCTTACACTTGTAATTGACGGCCTGCTTGCTTTCTTAGTGATACGTTAAACAGCGATAGATGCCCTTACATCATTGTGTCTTACTACAGAGAAAATGCGGCAGAGGAAAGAATCTTTTCTGCAAATTCAAATTCTACAAGGAACTGCCGTATGACCTACTTGGCACCTGAAGAGGATGGGGTGGAGGGGACGTGCCTGGACATGGAGGCCCCCGGGAAAGAGATCTGTTTTGTTGTCAAGATGCGGAGGAGAGTTCCTTGGCCTGTCCCTGTTGTCATGCAGCTGCCAGGACTCAGCGCTCCACGCCTGCCCGACCCCCTTGGGAGCCACGTCCATTCCCGGCTCCATGCTTCAAGACAATTTACTCCAGCCAGACCCAAAGGCACAGTTCCCCTCCACCAGCTCTGCACAAAGTACTCCCTTGGCCGGCCAGGAGCATCTGCTTCCCCTCCTCCTCTTCCACCGGCCTAATTTATTCTTTTCTTTCAGGGCTCAGCTGTCACCTCCTCCAGGAAGCCTTCCCTGACTGTTTCTACTCTCCTTCTCCCAGCTTGGAGGGGCTCCTCCTCTGTGCTCCCCCCAAGAGGGTGCTTATGAAGATTAGACAGATTGTCATGGCCTTTGACTTCATTTACTCATTCATTCGTTTAATTATCTCTTCCACATTCACTAGATTTCTGCACCAGCCAGGCTCTGGGCCAGTTCCTGCGGAAGTATCAGGAGACCAGTCAGCCCCAGCTCCTGCTCGGGGGGAGTTCCTGTTCTATGGACTGGGATTACTGGGATTCTTTTTTTTTTTTTTTGAGAGACAGGGACTCACTCTGTCGCCCAGGCTGGAATGCAGTGGCACAACCCCAGCTCACTGTAGCCTCAAACTCCTTGGCTCAAGCAACCCTCCCGTCTCAGCTTCTTGAGTAGCTGTGACTACAGGCACACACCACCATGCCCTGCTGGGGATTTGACACCAAGGTGTCCAACTAATTAAAAAATATATATTTTTTTGTAGCAATAGGGTCTCCTTGCTTTGCCCGGGCTGGCCTCAAACTACTGGGCTCAAGCAATTCTCACACCTTGGCCTCCCAAAGTGCTGAGATTTCAGGCACGATCCACCATGCCCACTCCATAGACTGATTCTTGACTGTCTGATCCTTCTGGGGAGTCTTGAGAAAGCTGTGGGCAGTTTCTGGGGATTCAGGGACTAGTGAATCCAAGTCCAGGAAACTTGCCCTGGACTGTGAGCCCCTCCACAGATAGGGACCTGCTCACCGCCTGGCACAGAGCAGACCCGACAGCCGCTGCTGGATGGACAGAAGGAAGGAGCTAGCATGGGGAAGGGGGTGAAGGGGCATTCCTGGGACCTACCTGGCTTGGCAGGGCAGAGGCTCAAGACCCCGGCTGGGACCTGGGCCCCAAGGCAGGGCTGCCTCTGACCCTGTGCCCACCCGTGATAGCCTGGCACAGAATGGGCAAGCTTCAGGCCATCCCCAGCCCCCAGGCACCTGCAGGTCAGCAGCTTCTAGACAGGCGGACACTGCGCCATCGCTGCCATTCCTTGGGCACGGGCCGTGTTCCCATCACTGAACTAAGTAACCTGTGCAGCTGGCGCTCGGGTTGAATTCACTACGCAGATTGGAACACTGGGGCTCAGAGCACAAGAGCCTCATCCAACGCCTTGTTGGGGAGGCGCGCTGGAGCTGCCACCTGGACCCAGGGCTGGGCACTCCGGAGGGCCGAAGCGCCAGGGCCGCTTGCTCGGCCGCCCTGTGATTTCCTCCCTCTGCCTACAGTACGGCTGGGCTTGATAGACAAAGCTCTGTGTCAGCAGCTAAGTCCCTGTCACGCTGGTTCCCGGAGCCCATCGGGAGACACCTTGCCCCGAGCAGCTCGGGCCGCATCACCAGACTCTGTAACATGAAGGTGCCCTGGCTGGCGAGGCTGGCACTGGCGTGGCAGAGAGGTAGGCTGTCTCCTCTCTGCGTCTCCGGCACCCCTGCCGTATCTTGCACCCTCCACCCACCCAAGATCCTCTCTGGTGGGAAGGCAGAGGGTCCTGAAATGGGGAGGGGCTGGAGGAAGCCGCAGGGGGTCCCCTAGAGGGAGGGGGACCGAGGAGCTCGGAGACGAAGCAGGGCACTCCGCAGAGGAGAATGCGTCTTCAGAGATCACTGTAAGGATGAAGTGCTGTTCGCTTTTATGGGCTGCCGTTGACGTGCCTCATGAGGAAATCTGCCTGAGATAATAAGGGGGGCTCTGGGCACCAAGGAGCCCAACGGGAGCGCCTGGGGCTGGAGCTGGTGCCTCCGTCCAGGTGTGGCCACTCCCTGGGGGCTGCGGAATGGTGAGGATGCCCACAGAGCCCCAGCTCCCAAGACAGGGCATCCCGGGCAGGTGGGCACCAGAGAGGCCGGGGCCTGAGCCGGGAGTCCCGGGTTCAAGGCCTATTTCTGCCACTGACCGCTGGCCTGAGCTTCCAGCTGGAGGGACCCAGCCTGGTTCCGTGTGTGACCCTCAGTGCTCACCCAGAGCTGCCTAGGGAGCCTTGGCCGAAAGGAGGATAAGGCTTCTGTCTGGAGGGCGGCAGGCCCCCAGGGTGCCTCGGTGCAGGGCGAGCCCTGTCCAGGCTGCCTTCTCTGAGGCCCCAGCCTTGGGGGTTCCAAGGAAGAGACGGGGCTCGGGAGGAAGGGATCTGAAGCCAAGGTGCTCTGCTAAAGCGGCGTGTCCCCTCCCCTCCCCACAAGGGAGCTGCTGGCGGGAGTCCCTGCGGAGACTGGGGCTGCACTCCACAGATGAAAGTAGGAATAAGAAAGTCTCCCTGCAGGGAGGCCAGGCCAGGTCAGGCCCAGCTGAGTGTCTTCCTGCCACCCACCCCCTTCTCCTAAGAGCACCCAGCCCAAGGCACCCAGCTCTGCTGTTCGGCATGACGAAAACACATCCTGGGCTCCGTGCTGGGGAATGGAAAGTTGAAGCTTGCAGGGTCCTGTGCGCTCCGGACCCCGCAGAGGCTTGCGCAGAGCCTGGGTGGGGCCTTATGGGCTCTGTGGGTTGGGGGCACCCGGCCCGGCCTCAGCCCAGCGCCTTGGGGGCATTCCTCCCGTCTCCCCGGGAGCCCACTCCGCTCCTGGCTGGGCACATGGCTGGTCACATGGCTCCCAATCAGCGCTGAACTCTGAGCCCCTGGCCCTGACAGAGGGAGGGTCCC
>PVKP010036714.1:0-22238 GCA_004027715.1 Plecturocebus donacophilus | reverse complement strand
TACAAAGAGACTTAGACTCCCACACAATAATAGTGGGAGACTTTAACACTACACTGTCAATATTACATAGATCAACGAGATAGAAAATCAACAAGGATATCCAGGACTTGAACTCAGACCTGGAACAACTAGACTCAACAAATATTTACAGAACTCTCCTCCCCAAATCCACAAAACATACATTTTTCTCAGTATCACATTATACCTATCTTAAAAGTGACCACATAATTGGAAGTAAATCACTCCCCAGCAATTGCATATCATTTCACAGGTTTAAATAAAATATTGGTTGGCTGCTTATTTGTTATTTTCATCCCCTATTCCTTCCTGTCTCCATTGTTAAGCACAATTATTGGCATAAAAGAGGTTTTTAATACCCATTTTTGGACTGTATTCTAGCCTGGGCAATAAAACAAGAATCCCATTATCTCTCCCTCTTTCTCTTCCTCTTTCTTTCTCTCTTTCATTCTTTTTTTTATCTTTCTTTTGCTGTTTCTTTCTCTCTCCTTTTCTCTCTTTTTCTAAAATCTCTTCCTCTTTCTTTCTTTCATTTTTTTCTTTCTTTTGCTGTTTCTTTCTCCTTTTCTCTCTTTTTCTAAAATCTCTTCCTCTTTCTCTTTCATAAAAAAAAATAGCTCCTTTAAACATTATTATCGGTTGCCATTACTTGTAAATTTACACTATTTTATCTTGTCTGCCTTTAAAAACTAGACATCTAATAACCAAATGTATTTGAATTGATACAATAGGAAGTAACTTGTAGAACTTGAGGATAAGTGATAAAAGAAAAAAAAGTAATTTGGCTTTGAAATACATGTCTTCAGTTTCTAGAGCCTTCAAAAAGCAGCCCTGTTGTTACTGTGTCATATTATGACTGTTTTGAGGCCTGCTTCTGCTTACCTGGGAAACTACTCATTACTCAGCAAATGAGCACCACCATTATATAAACATCAGGTATCCAAAAGTGTTAGCAGGCTTAAAGTATGAATAATTCATTCATATGGGTAATTAAGCATGTTTAATTATGGAAAGCACATCACAAGTCAGCTTTGAGTTCAATGCCAAATATGATGATTCATTAAGTTTTGTATTTTGTAACCTAATTTGTTAATAAGTTACAGGAAGCCAATTAAGCCAGCTGCTGATCTGTATAGTTCTACCATCCTAATTGTGATTCCATAGTCTTCCAATAGAAATGTGCTATCAGACTCTGTATAGTTTGTAAACTCCACTATTTAACAAAGTTCTTAAGAATTTAGGTGGATGTTTTATTTGATACCTACCAAAGAAACCTAACTAATTGTAAAATACTTCGCCCATTTAGAATTCAGTTGTGGCAGCATAACCAATCTGGAGAGACTAGGGGAGATGTTACTAATGCTTGTACTTCATTCAAAAGTGAGTGCCTCATTGGCTTGGTGCAGTGATTACACACCTGTTATCCCAGCGCTTTGGGAGGCTGAGGTGGGTGGAGCACTTGATCTCAGGAATTCCATACCAACCTGGGCAACATGGTGAGATCTCATCTCTATAAAAAAATTAAAAACTGGCACAGTGGCACACCTGTAGCCCCAGTTACTCTGGAGCCTGAGGCACAAGAATCTCTAGCTAGGAAGGGCAAGGTTGCAGCGGGCCAAGATTGTGCCACTGCACTCCAGCCTGGCCAACAGGAGTGAAACCTTATCTTTTTTTTTTTAAAGTAACTTTTTTTTTTTAAATTAAAATTGTAAAGGTAGTCGCAGCAGTTGCCCAGAGTCTACTTATTCTTACTTCACACTGAATTCTAACAAGTTTGGTTATCTGAGTTCTGCTTCTTAACAAATCCCAAGTAGTGCAAGGGTCTTGCAGAAGTGAGTAAACTATAAAATGTGACAGCTGACAGCAGGGCAGGGGAACAAAAATAAATTTAAGGTGAATATTAAAAGCATAGCAGCTTGAGACAGTTTAATACAGGATTCTGCATACAACCATCTCTGAGGATATTACTGTGATCAAATTATATAAGAGATGTTTAGTGATGAACTGGAATCAAGATAAGTAGTATGTGTTATTTACAAAGCCAGGATATGTGCTGCATTCGGTGATAACAATTTCCCCATAACTATTTAGTTAAAAGCTTAGTGCTTAACATGTTGGAAAATTTATGTATAAAATATACTGACTCATTCCTTGATGACTGGAGGCTTCATCACAGGAAGTTCTTCCGTTCAACTGAAACATTTTTCAAGCTTAATGACTTTAATTAACTACATAATTTAATTTGTTAAAGTTTGAGGAAAACTAAAGCAATAGCAATTTAAACCATAATAAATTTTGTTAGATAATTTCTTTCACTTTATGGGGAATTAAAAATCATGTTTAAAAACCATATGAGCAGCAGTTCTGTGACTGCCTTAATGCCTGGCTGACCATATTAGTCCCTTTGCACTGCAGAGGTTGGATTATAGAATATGCCCTAAGCTGTTTTGTTTTGTTTTAATTATGCTGCATTATCTGAGGTTGTGTTATACTTTGTCCTAATAGTCTTTTACTGGAAACTTGCTACGTTTTATCATGTTCAGCAAGCAAACTAGTTTTATATACTTTTGTATATTTTGAGATGAAGTCAGGTCCTGTCACCCAGACTGGAGTGTGGGGGCGTGATCATAGCTCACTGCAGCCTTAGCCTCCTGAGCTCAAGTGATCCTTCCATCTCAGCCTCCCAAGTAGCTGAGACTACAAAGTCTTGCTTCACCATGCTTGGCTAATTTTTTTTTTTTTTTAACCTTTTTTTAGAGACAGAGTCTCACTATGTTACCCATACTGGTCTCAAAGTCCTGGACTCAAGTGATCCTCCCTGCCTCAGCACCCCCAAAATGCTAGAATTGCAGGCATGAGCAACCATGCCTGGTGAGCTTTATCTTTGGCAGAAATCCAATTTAGCAAAGTCATGTTGTAGCAAGCATCATTTTAATATAAAAAGTGTAGAGTTCATATTATTAGCAATTGTATTGTGCAATTTTATATTAGTTATGGTCTTGAAGGACATTGACAATCTGTTCAGAAAGACATATCTACATTTTTCAACCAGAGATGACATCACTCTAACTTTCCTTTGGTTTAAATGCTTGATTCTTTGCTTACAAAATTTCTGTTTTGAACAATTATGGTGAGAGATATATTTGTGATGCTGTTTTCTTAGAACACTATTGTCAGATAGATCAGCCATAATATTCACACATTTCTGATCTCTATTGTATGACTGTAATTTTCCAAAATAATATAGAAAAGGAGAAAAAGGTAGTAGATTGCATAATTACTGAGATCAACCCTGCACTAGTGAGAAAATAAAAATGTCAACAAACAGTTTATTAAATTTTCAGATTTCCTGTAAATTTCTATTTCCATAAATGTATAACTATCTCTCATACATTTCTCTGCATGGTCACACTAAAGATATAAATTAATCATATCCATTCAACAAATTAAGAAACTTAAAACTTATAAGTACAATCTTCAACTCTGTAGAATGCTACCAAGAAGTTAAAATAAGATGAAGGTAGAAAGATTCACTTTGAAATGCTGCATGCAACTATATAGCAACACACTGGAAAATCTAGAGAAAATGTATAATTTTCTGGAAAAACATAAATGACAAAACTAACCTAAGAAGAAATTTAAAATGTTAATAGACCAGTTGCAAAGATGAGAATGTAAAGTGATTTTTAAATCTATAATTTAAAATGTACTAAAGTTGCAAGAAGGATAATTCCAATGTTAAAGTATCCCAAATTTTTTTAAAAAGAAAAACCCACCAATTCATTTCATATAGACAGTGCAGCATTAACATGAAAACCTGATAAGCACAAGACAAAACAAAATTATAGGCCAGGTGCAGTGGCTCACATCTATAATCCCAGCATTTTGGGAGGCCAAGGCAGGTGGATCACTTGAGATTAAGAATTTGAGACCAGCCTGGACAACATGGTGAAACCCCATCTCTACTAAAAATACAAAAATTAGCTTGGTGTTGTGGTGCATGCCTGTAATTCCAGCTTGAATCCAGGAGACAGATGTTCCAGTGAGCCGAGATCATGCCACTGCACTCCAGCCTGGGTGACAGAGCGAGACTCAATCTCAAAACAAAGCAAAACAAACAAAAAGCAAAACTATAGACGAATCTTACTTATATATATATGGATGAATATTCTAAGTAAAAACCCAGCACTGTTATTAATCATTGCAACAACAAGTAAGATTAATACACTGTGGCAAAGAGCATTGTATTTTAGGAATTCAAGCGTATTTCAATATCAGTTAAGTATATTAACACAATTATATTAATGACTTCAAGGAAGAGAAAATGTGATTATATCAATAGATGCTGAGAGGGCTAATGTTAAGATTAAACAGCCATTCCTAATGAAGATCCTTAAGTAAAATAGAAATGGAAGGAAAGTGTCTAAACATAATTGTTATTTATGAAAAGCCTACAAAACAAGTATTTTAAATCATAAAACAACATTTCAAAACCAGGAACTAGTAGGAATGGCCATTGTCATTATTTGTTATTAAAGATTATCTTGGAGGATCTGTGAATGTTAACAACATATTTAAATGAAATAATCATTACAAATATATAGAAGGCTTTTTGTTGATATGAATATATGCCTAGGAAATCAGAGAGATTAGGAAAAACAGAACTTTCAAATATTTAAAAGAGAAATATTGGTAAGGTATTTGGAAATAAGTTGATAATACAAACTATATTAGCAATAAGCACCTTGAAATGCTAATGGTAAAAATATTCACAATAACAAAAATAATAAAGCTAAAATAAATTTACCAAGAAAGGTAGAAGATCTACGAGAAAAAAAACTATAAAAATGTTACCAAAAACTACTGAATAAGAAACATATGAAGCCAGGCGCAGTGGCTCATACCTACAATCTCAGCACTTTAGGAGGACAAGGCAGGAGGGTTGCTTGAGCCCAGGAGTTCAAGACTAGCCTGGGCAAATGGTTAAACTATCTCTAAACAAAACAAAACAAAAAACTAGTTGGGTTTGGCACATGCTTATGGAACCAGCTACTTGGGAGGCTGAAGTGGGAGGCTGAGGCTGCAGTGAGCTGATATCCCCATCACTGCACTCCAGCCCGGTTGACAAAGTGAGACCCTGTCTCAAAAAAGAAACAAATAAAGCTATTGTAAAAATATAAATCTCCTAAAATTATATATAAATTCAATGAAATTCACATTAGAATCACAAAAGCATTTAAAAGTTAGATTAAGTTATCTTAAAGTTCACATAAAAGCATAGTCAGAAAATTATACCAAAGAAAAAGACTATGGAGAGGAACTTTCCTCGCCAGATATCAGCACCTACTATAGAACTACTGAAATCAACCAATTAAGAAGAACAATTATATTAAGAATAAGCAAGAATGCTTAAAAAAATTGAGACTCTATGTATAGATGAAAAATTAATATATGAAAATAATTCAAGGAAAACAAAATTAGACCCTCAATTTACACTGAAGGCTTTGAAGTGACACATAAAATGATATTTAAAATGATTTAAATATGTACATAAATGGAGAGGAAGGGTGGGAGAGTAGGGGAGAGAAAACAGGAGACTAAAGACAGAAAAACCTTTGTGGCAAAAGATAACACTTAGTGACAAAATATGTTTTATGTGAATATCAGTTATATATAATAAATGTTGGGGACATTACCATGTGGGTTACAATAAAGCATTAACAGTGTAAGCAAACAAGGAAAGAAAACTACGGAATTCCATATATGATATCCTGTTGTGAAATTACATAAATTAAACGTGTACACATAAGAAAATTTTAAACATTAAAATTTTGTTATCAAAACATGAAGGCCACTGATGACCTTACCCACAGCAGTTTTGTTTAAATGGGGACAAAGGATGGAGCAAAATTTTTATTAGAGCACTTTGAATAATGAATAAGGAATTAGCAGACTACAAAAAACTGAAATCTTACCTACCAGATTTTCTCAGTAAAATAAACAAATCGAAAAGAAATGAGTAAAACAACTGTGAGCAAAAAAGGAAAGAGTCACTACATGTTATGTAAATGAAACAAGGATGACCTCTGTGTATTGGCCCCTAGGTTATTTCTTCACAGCAGGCTGAGACCCATTAGCTTAAAGGCCCACTGGCACCAAACTCAAATCTTTACACATCCAATTGTGGTAAACATAGCCCAGACACACAGATTTGTAGGCATTTAGAGCCTGCCTGATTTATATCCCCAGAGAAACTATGCCCAAAATCTGCTTGCCAGAGATAAACCCTAGGCTGTAAAGACCCCTAGCTGCTTCTGCTCTTTGGAACTCTGTGAATTATAGACTCCAAGCCATGCTGCTGAGTGATGTTACTGAAACACGAAAGCCTCCTCTCTGATCCTTTCCCCGCTCAGGATTTCCTTTGCCCCCCGCCTCTTCTGAGTGCTGGTCCCTTGCCTCAATCCTCTGGTCCATCTCTTGCTGTGAAAGCCCTCCCCAGGATACAAACCTTAAAAGAGATCATCCAGATAAAGCCTGTGTGTGCTTCTGTCATCTAACTGAGACAGCTTTTTCTATATTTTTCTAATTCTCTTCTAAACTTTTCTGATTTTTTCTTGGCTTCTCTAAAATTGTGGATACCCAATAATGCATTCTCAAAATAAATAAAGCCAAAATTAGTAGAATTGCAAAGAGCGATAAAAAAAAAATCCACAAACACAGTGAGAGATTTTAACAATTCATTCTTAGTAATTGAATAAATAAACATAAAATTAGTAAGGCTAATCAACAGTTAAAGAATTTCTATTCTTTTTGAGCACACTTGAAGTATTTATAAAAATTGACCAGATTAGGCCTCCAGATAGTATTAAATGTTTATATTGGTATAACAAATGTGTAATAGCACTATTAGAAATTAATAAGAAAAGTTATCCAAAAGAAATCTGTGAATTTTTAGAAACTAAAAACAGCTTCCAAATTATTCATGGAAGCAAGAAGAAATTATAATAAAAATTAGAGCATACTTAAAATTGAATGAAAATGAAAAGATTACAGATCAACATATCTGTAAAATAACTGAAGCAGTACTTAGTGGGAAATTTACCAGAAGCAATTCACATTCATGAGAAGGACAACAGCATACATTTAGAGACTTGTCCAAAATATGTATTAGCTCTTTTACTCTCCGTCATAATATAGTCCAGAGACCTGAGCTGTCTGGACATTCTGTAGAATGTAACATTTGTCTATTTATTTATCAGTTAAAATAGACTGGGTAAGAAGTACCCAGCATGTTGGATGACCTGATGAAACACATGCATCCCCGAGGGAGAAAACTGTCTGAAAATTTAAGGACCTGCCACATCAGTCACAGAAGATTTTAGGGGGCCCAGTGATCCCCCTGTACTAAGGAATACTGTTCTGACACATTTGCTGAGTGACACAGAAGGCTGTCACCTTTGATAAAAGCTTAGGGTGGAAAAGACCTCTGCAGCAGGTCCAGGCTGCAGTGCAGGCAGTCCTACTATTTGAGCCATACAATCTAGTAGACTCTGGTATTAGAGGTATATGTAGTTGAAAAAAACACCATGTGGAATTTTTGGCAAACCCTAATAGAAGAATCATACATAGTCCTGTGGGGTTCTCTAGCACGGTCATGCTACCTGCAGGTAATTATATATTGTATAAATATATAGCATAATTATATAGTTTAATAGTTCCTAGCACACTACTGGACCTAGGTAGAGATAGACTACCTGACAACAGATATTAAGTGACCATGTGGCTAAAGTTCAGACCATGAGTTTGGTTTTGTTAGATCTACCAGATCATAAGGACAGGCTGGTCCAGCAACAAATCATAATAAAATAGAATTAGCACATTGAATTAGTTCATTTTCACATTGTTATAGAGAACTACCCAAGATTGGGTAATTTATAAACAAATGAGGCTTAATTGACTCACAGTTCCCTATGAGAGGCCTCAGGAAAGTTACAATTATGGCTGAAGGTAAAGGGGAAGCTTTACCTTTTCTTCACAAGGCAGAAGGAGAAACAGCGAGTAGGAAAACTGATTGTTGTCAAGAGAATAAGGCCACCTTAGGCTGACTCATTCTCCACACAATACCCCTATACTCTAAAGGCCAATGGTTCATACTGGCTAGTCCAAGATCTCTGGGCTATCAATCAGGTGGTCCTTCTCATCCATCCGGTAGTTCCCAAACCCTGTATGCTCCTTTCCCTCATCTCTCCAGACACAACCCATTACACTATAATAGACCTAAAAGATGCCTTTTTTACCATTCCTCTTCACCTTGATTCCCAAAATCTCTTTGCTTTCACGTGGACTGACCCTGAAAACCTCGAGTCATGACAATTTACTTGGACAGTCCTCCCCGACAAGGCTTTAGAGATAGCCCCCATTTCTTTGGACAAGCTCTAGCTCAAGACCTCACCTCTCTAGACCTCTCCCCTAGCTGGCTTCTCCAGTACGTGGACAACCTCCTCCTCTGCAGCCCCTTCCTAGAGGACTCTCAAACTCACACTATTACCCTTCTAAACTTTCTTGCCAGTAAGGATATAGGCTTTTCCCCTCCAAAGCACAACTCTCTGCTCCAACAGTGAGGTACTTAGGAATCCAGCTCTCCCCCTGGGCCCAAGTCATAATCCCAGCATGGGCAGCAATGATAGACAGCCTGCTAAAGGTGATATCCTTGACTAGCAAACTTCTTCAGAATATGAATTACCAATTTTGCCCTCCTAGCCCGCCCCCTCTGTGAAGCAGCTAAAGGCCCTGTAAATAAGCCTCTAAATCCTTCACACAACAAAATCCCCAGCTTCCACAAACTTAAAGCCACCCTCGCAACCACTCCTGCTCTATGTTTGCCTGACATCTCTCAGCCCTTCATTCTCCCCACAGCCAAAAACCATGGAATAGCCCTTGGTGTCCTTGGCCAACAAAAAGGAATCCTCCTTCATTCACTCCTATAGCTTACCTGTCTAAACAACTAGACAACACTGCCTGAAGGTTTGACCTGCCTCAATAGCAGCTGCCGCCGCCACCACCCTAGCCTTAGAAAGCAAAAAACTAACATTCGGTCAAAACACCACAGTCCACAGCCCACATAATCTACAAAATCTCTCCTCCCAAGCACTGAACGCACTTTCTCCTTCTCGTATCCAACTACTCCATGCCTTCTTTCTTCAAAACCCTGAGTTGTGCCTCTCCAAAAGTGCTCCCCTTAATCCTGAATCTCTACTTCCAGTATCTTCCTCCTCTCCCACCCACTACTGTACCGAAATCCTTGATCACCTACAGCCTCATTTCCCTAATATCTCCCTCAACCTTTCCCCAATCCTGACAACCAGTTATTTATAGACAGCTCCTCTTCCAAGTCAGTCAACTCCCATATAATTGCTGGGTAATTAAAGCTAAACTCCTACCCCCAGGAACCTCCTCCCAAAAGGCAAAACTTATAGCTCTCACCAGGGCCCTAACCCTCTCCAAAGGCAAACAAGTCAACATTTTTACCAACTCCAAATATGCCTATTGCATTCTCCATTCTCACACCGCCATCTGGCAAGAGAGGATTTCTTACTGCCAAAGGAAGCCCCCTTATTTACCAACTCCTGCAAGCTGCACACCTCCTAGCTAAAGCAGGAGTTATACACTGTTGAGGACACCACACAGGGTCAGATGAAATTTCAAGAGGAAACAGAAAGGCCAATGAGGCAGCATAAGAAGCCTCCTTTTCTTCTGCCCCTGCCCCTTTCCTCCTCATTGCCCTCACCATCCAACCCCAGTATTTCCCCACTGAAAAGGCTTCACTGATAAAACAAAAGGCCACCTTTCCCCATTCAACCCCTCTCAATTCCTTCCCCCAAATACAGACTCCAATTCTTCCTCAAGTTCCTAACTCTTTTAATAGTCAGTCCTACTGCCTCTGCTCCCTTAAAGTGCTTTCTCACTTCTACAAGGCTTAAACAATCTCTCAATCTCACTCCCTCCTTGTTATTATGCTCCAACTGTACACTTGCTTCTCATTGCTGGTCCTGTTTTTCCCTTTCCTCTACTGCCTACTCAGCTATCCCAATTTCTCAGCTCTGGGACCATATTCCCATTCACTTTTCATACACCGTCCAAAAAGGCTCTGCCTTTGTAGACGGAGCCCTCACCCTCACTGGGAACTGCCCTACTGCCCTCACTAACAGAGCTACCAAACTTCTCTCCACATATACTGCTAATTACAGCTGCACAAAACTCCCTCACCCTACTATCCAAGGTCACATTCTTATGTGTCACCTCTTCCAACAGACACATACACGTAAACACCAACCCTCCCTCTGCCTGCAGCTTAACTGAAACCATCTCTCATCCCTCTTCCCATAACTCACTCTGAGTAGATTATTCAGTTTCCCCTGAAGCTAACAGCCTCTTTACCCAGCCTCTCCACATTACCTTCCCTCCTGCTTCTCAAACATGGAAACCCCTTCCCCAGACAGGAGTTCTCAAAGGGGTCTCTCTCTCCTCCTCAATCTGAGTTGCTGAAGCTGAACCAAGTCCCTCCAAATGAGGAACTCACACACTCCAACACCTGTTCTCAATCCACTTGTCTGTTTGCATTAACACCGCAGGCATCTTCTTCCTCTGTGGATCCACAACCTACTTCTATCTCCCTACCAATGGGACAGGCACTTGCACCCTGGTCTACCTTACCCCCAGCGTTAACCTTGCCTCTCCAAATCAAGAATTCCTGTCCCTGCGACATTACATGCTTGCTCAAAAAAATCAGTTACAGTTCATTCCCTTATCAGTAGCCCTTGGAGTCACAACTAGTATCAGGTTAAAAGCAGGAAGCCTAGGAACCTCACTGTCATATTTCCAGTCCCTCTCCCAAAACTTCCAGTCGTCACTAGAAGAAATGGCAAACTCTATCACTCACCTCCAAAACCAATTAGACTCTTCTGCAGCAGTCACCCTACAAAACCGCAAAGGCCTAAATCTCCTCACTGCTGAAAAAGGAGGTCTGTGCCTCTTTTTAGATGAACAATGCTGTTTCTACCTCAATGAATCTGAGTTAGTACAAGATGCTGTCAAAAAACTCAAAGACCAAGCACAAAAACTTAAAGACAAGTCAGTTCACTAGGCCCCAACAGTTTCGTAACACCTGAGCACCCTGGCTACTGCCCCTCCTAGGTCCTGCCATAACCCTTTTCCTCCTTCTAGTGTTTGGCCCCTGCCTCTTACAACTGCTCACCCAGTTTTTACAGGACCGTATTAAAGCTTTCACCCATGGAACAATACAAGATACAATGCTGCTCCAAGAATACCAACAGCTCCAGGAATGACAATCCCTACTATTTAGCCCCTACCAAACATTGCCTCATCCAGCAAGAAGCAGCCAGATGACAACCCTCTTCCATTACCTATGAAAAGGCTGGAATGTTAGGGACAAGCTGCCTCCGAAAACTCACTCTGCCGCAAGCTGATCCCACCCCCTCACTCTGATTGCTCTGCAGCTGCATTCCTGAACTCCTATCTAGGTGCTACAATTAAGCAAAGCCTGATTACAGCCATCTGGGCAGCTCCGGGTAGGACAGGGAAAACAAACGTTTGTTATCCATACTTGTAAATTCCTGTCGTACAGGTACCTTTAAAAACCGTTTTTTTTTTTTTTTTTTTTTTTTTTTTTTAATTGCCGCCACAAAAGTCACAGGATGTTGTAAGTCTGTCACAAGTTAACAAACTATCTCTGTGCCTGTAACAAGCTGATAAATTATCACGGTCCTGAAACTCCCTTATGCTCCTCTCACTCCATATAAACTCCTTGTTTTGTAAGCTCGGGCTGTCTCCTCTGATTATTATGGGTTAGCCCGGCAGGTTAATAAAACTTGCTTCCCTGACTGACTTTGGGTCTACTTTCCTTTCTCTCGGCTAACCTTACAGGCTTGAGTATGGAGAAATTGTACTGGATTACAAAATTAGAGACAAAGAAAATGGAGTGTTCAGTTCTCCATTGGATCCTGGCTTTTAAAAATTGCTATAACTGGTAAACAGGAAAATGTGAATCATAGGGTGTAATTATGCAAACCTGGATGATATATATATTTTTGAGACAGAATCTCACTGTGTCACCCAGGCTGGAGTGCAGTGGTGCAGTATCAGCTCACTGCAACCTCAGCTTCCCAGGTCTAAGCAATTCTTGTGCCTCAGCCTCCTAAGTAGCTGGGATTACAGGCACCTGCCACTAGGCCCAGCTAATTGTTTCTTTTTGAGACAGTTTCACTCTTGTCACCCAGGCTGAAGTGCAATGGCATAGTCTTGACTCACTGCAACCTTCACTTCCTGGGTTAAAGCAATTCTCCTGCCTCAGCCTCCCAAGTAGCTGGGATTACAGGCACCTGCCATCGTGTCAGGCTAATTTTTGTATTTTCAGTAGAGACAGGGTTTTACCATATTGGCCAGGCTGGTCTTAAACTCCTGACCTCAAATGATCCACCCACCTCGGCCTCCCAAAGTGCTGGGATTACAGGCATGAACCACCGAATTTGGCCCCATATATTTTCACTTATGAATTTTTATAAGGAAAATCAACTGTTCCAGCACCACTACTGAGTATCAATTGTTTCCCCTACTTGAGCTGCAGTGCCAATATCAGTGGCCACATCCCACTTATCAAGTTTCTATATATGCTCCGTTTTAATCTTACGGGACCACCACAGTGTATATGGTTGACCAGTTGACTGAAATCTGTTACCTGGGGCATGACTGTGTTTATATTTGAAAATATTTGGGAGTTGAGTAATTTTAAGGAATTACTGATAACTTGATATGAAAGGATAAGGGAACTGGTTATGCAAGAGAATGGCCTTAGTTTTTGAATATGCATTCTTAAGTATATAGAGGCAAATTAGCATGATGCCTATAATTTACTTTTAATTCAAATTGAAAAATTACATAAAACCTGACAAAGATTTTCTTTATGTAATTTTAAATACAATTTAACAATTAATTGTATTTAGGTGGTGGTTATGTGGGTGCCCAGTTTTTTCTACCTTTTTGTAGACTCCAATGTTTCATATTTAAAAGGGGAAAAAATGAGGTCACGAGAGAAGGTACAATTAAACACTAATGGGTCCCCGCTCCCTGGCAGTTAGTGCTGAGAGTGTGGAGTGTGTTCTCCAGGATCAGCACATATTTATTCTCTTGAAAAATCCACTCCCCTGAAAAAAATCCCATGAAAAAACCTTTTTAAAAAAAGGTTTCTCTTTTAACACCCGCCACCCCTGCAAAACACTTGACAGAAAAATCCCTGTCTCCACTGCCAGAGGCTTTTTCCTTTTCCTCTTCTATAAGATAACCCAGTGAAGCAGCCAAGAGCAGCAACCTCTCGCGAAGCAACCCGTTGCGGCTCCGAAACAACTTCAAGAAGGAACAGGATCCTGAGGCCTGGACCCCGGACCCTTCACGGCCACCCTCGTCCCGGCCGGCTGTGGGCCGCAGTTCCTCGGCCGTGGTGTAGTTCTGGGTTCCAGGTGATTTTGCGTCTCTGCGCTGGCTCAGGTGCGCCCAGCCCTCGCCCTCCTTTCAAGGAAAGGTCGCAGCCTCTGGCCCTACCGGCAGACAGGTGTGGAGGTGAACCCGGCGCTCCAGCCATCCGCTGGCCTGCACTGCACGTAACCAGGCCTGCTGGCCAGTCCTCTCCATCCTGGGCTACAGGAACCAGATCACCAGCGCTCCTTGGGAAACGCAGGATGTGGAATTTGCTTAAGACCCCATGAATTTTGATGTTATAAAAGACTAGCCAATACACACTAAGTGGTCTCAGCGTGATCCATTGCCGCCAAAAATGGAGTGGGCAACATATTTATCAAAAATTTGGACAAATCTGTTGATTACAAAACACTGCATGATACATCTGCTTTTGGTAACATCCTATTGTTGTAGAAAAAACGAGGTTCTTGTCACAGGACCAGGAAAAGGCATGCAGACGCTTTGAAGAATGAGGGGGAATGGAATTTATTGGGTGGAAAGGCAAAAGGGAAAATAACTTTCAGCAAAGTGAGAGAGTCCTGTTAGCGGGTTTCCTGCATCACAGATTGAATTCCAGGTCACCACATAGAAACAGGAGAGGCCAGGCATCTCCCCACTGAAAACAGCACAAACTTCCTGAGGCTCCACCTGGTACTCCTACTGTGTAGGTGGGCATTGTTCAGAATCAGTGGGGAAAGGACGGCTTCACCCAGGATGTGCAATCCAGTCTATCAGCCTTCAGGTGCTTTCACATCAGGTGCTTTGTGGTGGAAATGGTTTCAAGGGTGATGGAATTGTACATTTTGAGACACAGAAGCAGCTGAATGATCTATTAAAAAATGAATGCTTCTAAAGGATAGCAAAGTCGTTGTTGGATTAAGTCTTGTAAATAATGAGAAGCAGAACTCAAGAGTTAAAAAGTTCACCAATGTTTACAGGAAGATTTTTGAAGACATAGATGGTGAGTACCTTAAAGATCTCTTTGGCAGCCCGGCGCGGTGGCTCACGCCTGTAAACCCCAGCACTTTGGGAGGCCAAGGCTGGTCGATCACCTAAGGTTGGGAGTTCGAGACTAGCCGGACCAACATGGAGAAACCCCGTCTCTACTAAAAATACAAAATTAGCCGGGCATGGTGGCACATGCCTGTAATCCCAGCTACTTGGGAGGCTGAGGCAGAAGAATCGCTTGAACCCAGGAGGCTGAGGTTTTGGTGAGCCAAGATCATGCCATTGCACTCCAGCCTGGGCAACAAGAGCAAAACTCTGTCTCAAGGAAAAAAAAAATAAATAAATAAAATATATAATTTTTATTAAAAGTTTTATAAATAAAAAACTTAAAATTTCAATTAAATAACATCTGGAATACTACCTTATAAAGGAGATGATTTCAGTATAATAAACATATCACAGACTCTTAGAGAAAATTCTATAAAGAAAGAATAAAAAGAATAGGTACAACAATTTTTCTCCTAATCAAGAACAAAATTCCTAATCTTTTATTAAAATCAACTTTCTACTTTGAAGTCTAATCCTCTTATGAATGTAAAACACTATCTTGTAAAGGTAAATATATTTTTATTTTCTTATAAGTGACAATGAGATGCCCTCATGATTCAAATATTATTCAAAACAGTGGCACAGTTTAAATTTTTAGAATTTGAGTACTAGAATTACAATATTTGAAAATGGAGTCTGTGCTATGTTCTAAAAGTATAGAAGAAAATGTCACTAAAACAGTAGTGATTTCATCTTTTCCCAGAGTGTATTTTCTAATAGTTATTTCCCAGGGGGTTTTAGAACTTTTTGCAGTTTTAGTGATATATTCTGTGAAAGCCCTTAGTCTTAATAGGAATAACACATAGTTTTGATTGTCTTAAATACTAATTGCTTCACTTGGCAAATTTATATGTAAATTTTATATTCTGTGGTATTTTAATACCTTGCTTGTGTAGAAGAATAAAAAGAGGAACGAAAGTAATATTGAGTCCTTGCATTGAGCTTTTGCCAAAGAAGTCTAACAATTCCTAAGATGCCATTTAATAAGGCCATTTGAGAAGCTTTTATATGACTCTTATAACTTTAAAATAAAGAGTTTTGAAGTTAATTAAAACTCACTTTGCTTGTGATGGGTTCTACATTAACATGGCAGAATTAAAAGGTAATTCTATATTACTAAGGAAAAGAAACTGCCATATGACAATAGTTCCCAAATTTTTCTATTTTTGCAGGCTGCCTTTTATGCCTAGATTTAAAAATACTAATTAGAAAATATAGTTTATTTCCATTTGTGATTTAATTATATTTCTATAAACTATAGATAGTGTTTCATCTAAAAACTGCTAAACCAGACTTTCATTTTAAGGGCATGGCAGAAGTAAGGAAAGGCTAACTTGGTTCAATTACTTAACATATTATTTATTCAGGTAGTCACCAAAACCAGAATTTAAAATCTATTTAGTTAACTCATTTAAAGTTGATGTGTTTTATTCCTTTTTTTTCCTTTTTGTGGCGATCTTTTTAACTGAATTACTGGAAGTCATGGGGAGTTCTACTCCTCCTAGGCTATCTTACCAAGTTCAATATTCAAAGTTTTATCTTTCTGCCACTAAGTTTAATTTTACATTAAGCTCAGTTTGTATTATGATATCAAATTCAGCCTGAGGGATTACTTTAAACTTCCCTAGGGTATTTACAGATTTAATTTGTTCTTACAGTATGTAAATACCAAGAGAGCATTCCATTTAATATTATTTTTATTAAATTAACTTTGGAGTAAAAAATCCAAGAAAAGCCCTATACTGAAATCACATGTTTACTAAATCCTGGATTCTCTGTATAGTCTTCACATATTTCTACTTTCAAATTCTTGTGAAATAATTAATTAAAAGAAGCAGGCAGATAATGACAAGTAAACTTTTTAATTATGTTCTAAGGTTGACAACTGCAGTTTTATTTCGCTTGGATCCTAATGACTTGTAAGCATTTTAGGCCCCAGAATGCCAATAAGTAGAGCTCCATTTGGAGCTGTGATCAAGATGGATAAAAATGCTACTGTCATCACATCCTTTGAATATGATTCCAAGTGGGGTGCCGAGATTCTTGCTGTTTCTAGAGCCAGAGGACCTAATACAGCCTGCATTTAGGGGTAAAAAAGGGGCATAAAGAAAAATGTTAAACTGAGTAAATATATCATATAAATAGCTCTGTTAAAATAAAATCTAGTACTAGACTATTAAAAAAAACACAGAAGTACTCAGTAATTTTCATAAGTTACTCGTCAATTCCAGGTTCTTCTTAGCTGTGGAGGAAGGGTACAATATTGACAAATCAGCAGGCAAATATTTTCGGGCTGATTTTGTGCTCTTGTCCTCTCAGTTTTCCTCTATTCAAATACCTCTTTTGAGTGTTCATGTTGCCCTCATAACACCAGGAGTTCTAATAAAACCAGTTTTGCTTAGCTGCCTTTACCATGTACCAGTGGTTCTTGGTATAAAATATTAAGGTTTCTTATGGTTCTCTAGGATTTGTTGCCCTTCTTCTCATTGTTCTCTCTATTTGGGGACGCTGTGTTACAGCAGAATTGACAGCAGGCTTGGAATCTAGCAAACTGGTTTTCAATTCTGTTTTTGCCACAACTAGGCTAGTGATCTTGTACAAATGACTCAAGCTTTCTAAACTTCTACTTACTTATTTGTAAAATGAAAAAATACTCATCTTACTGGACGGCTGTGAAAATTAAATATGAGAATGCAAAGAACACCTGGCACATAGTAGGTATTCAGATAATAGTAAGTTTCTTTCTCCCCAACTCACTCCTCATCTCCTGCCAGGTCAGAGAATGAATTCCCTCGAAGTTTTTGTTTTAAAATGACTCTACTGGGTCACAAGTTTTTTTTTTTTTCCCTAGTTACTATCACATTATTTTTAATAACATAAAGCAAATTTCTTGCCAACCCTCTTTCTTTGTGTTTAATAATCTAGGCATGAAATTGCCTTAAAATTTGGGGAAATTAAATACCAACATATAATACATTTTCCATGGAGTAGTAAAGTAACAACATAACAGTAGAAACATTACCTCTGATATGGAACATTATGGGAAAAGAACTCCTCAATTTAAGATCAATTTTTATATCCTAAATTGATAATTTAAAATGGTATCTTTTTATATAATAATTTTTAATGTACTGAACACAAGCCAGTGTGCTGGAGGATGCTTGGGAGAAAAAGATAATCAGGGAGGAAACCAATTCTAAAGACCCTTACAGTTTAGAAGAGGATTTGAACATAAAATAACTGCAAATAGAAAAAACAAAAAACAAACCCACTGACTTTTAAGAGATGATGATGATGAAACTAGAGATAATATTTACATAGTTATATAGCATTCATCATACGGCAGGTATCATTCTTAAAGCTTTCCCTTTAACAACTCATTTAATTCTCATGAAAACCTTATTATGTGAGGACTATTATTAGATCATAAATTATTTCCTCCTAGTGACTATTTAATACTATTTCTTTAAAAGAATCCAATTGCCAACCTGATATTACATTTGTAAACTAAATTCTTTCTTTACTCTCCTAGTAGCGTCTATTTTTCCACTGTAATTTTTATCAGTAACTCTAAACTGAGGAACAAGAGCAGGAGCTGAACCCTAGCCAATTTTATTTCAGCAGCAGAGAATGGCAGAAGAGGATAAAGGTGAAAATAATTTAAAATTAAAATTTAAAATATTTGTTGATCTTATTTACTTGTGACATTATCATTATCTATTATTGCTATTATGACTCTACTTGTATAAACAATGTTTTATATCTTGCCAGTTCCTGGAACCAGCTTGATATTCTTTGTGCAGAAGCTAGCCTGGAGCCAGTAGACAGGAATAGGCAGAAGCAGAATAACACCGCAGGACTTGAGTGAGTGGTCTCTTTCCTCATACCTGCTTTTTTCCCCCTGCTTTATGAAAATTATGAAATAATACAACAAAATTGCAAGAGTATTGTTGGAAGGAGAGAGAACAGAGGGGTGCATAGATAGCTGTAGATTTATTATTCCCTACAGCAGACATTAAAAATAAATAAGATATTATAATTTATATTATTTGAAGGTAAGAAAAAATAACAACATTATTAGTTGAGCACCACCATATGCCAGAGAGAATGCTAAGCGCTTTACATGGATCCTGACAACACTGCTATGAAGTAGATACAATCATAGACTTCATTGTAAGACAAGAACACTGAAACACTGAGAGATTAGAAAATAATTTTCCTGAGATTATAGGCAAGTAACACGGTATTCAAAACAGGTAGTCTGGCGTTATGAACCTGCTTTTCTAACCATGACAATAGAGGTTTTGTTGCATGAAAATTTAGGAGCTTCTGTTTTGGAATAACAACTGAGAAAAGAACCACAGGAAATTGAGGTATATTATGCTGGCAATTAAACAGCCTAACAGTAAGTAGAAATATATTTTAGTAGGAGACTATCCTTGAATAAGAGGGCAAAATTATAAGGTTTCCCTTTCTGTTCATTTATTCTTGTAGGCATGCAATACATATTTGCCTCCTGCATGTCAGGCACTATGTTAAGTGCCAGGGAAAAATAATGAAAAACAACTGCAACAACCAGACATTGTCCCCATCCTTATATAGTCTATCAAGGTTGGGGGAAGGGTGGAGATTTAGCCATTGACCAAATAGTTATATATATAAATGTGAAATTAAAAACAATATATGTGTATTTGTGTGATGGAGTGAGTAGCAGAGACAGGAAAGGTATTTTTTAAAAATCAATGTGTATCTATTTTACTTTACTTTTTTTTTGAGACAGGGTCTCACTTTGTCGCCCAAGATGGAGTGAAGTGGCGTGATCTTGGCTCACTGCAGCCTCAACCTCCTAGGTTCAAGCAATCCTCCTGCCTCAGCCCCCAGGCAGCTTGGGCTACAGGTATGTACCACCACACTTGGCTAATGTTTGTGTATTTTTTTGTAGAGATGAGGTTTTGCCAGGTTGCCCAGGCTGGTCTTGAACTCCTGAGCTCAAGTGATCTGCCCACCTTGGCCTCCTGAAGGGCTAGGATTACGGACATGAGCCACTACACCCAGCCTGTGTCTCTACTTTAAAAAATCGTAACAATTTAGCTTTGTTATCAGCAAAACATAAAAACTCCAATTTTCAGATATATTCTTATTATGTATTTTAGGAAAATACAAAACATACTTTCACAAACTTAGGAAGTACTTACCATTGAAAGAATACTTTTTAATTTCAAAAGAATTGCTATTAAAACTGAGATATAAAAAGATTACATTGGCTGGGCCCAGTGGCTTATGCTTGTAATCCCAGCACTTTAGGAGGCTGAGGCAGGAGGATCACTTGAACCCAAAAGTTCAAGACCTGCCTGGGCAACATAGCAAGACCTCCTCTCTAAAATAAAATCAGAAAAAAAGGCTAGGCACGATGGCTCATGTCTGTAATCCCAGCACTTTGGAAGACCAAGGCAGGCGGATTGCTTGAGATCAGGAGTTTTAGCCTGATCAACATGGTGAGACCCCATCTCTACTAAAAATACAAAAATTAGCCTGGTGTGGTAGTGTGCGCCTGTAATCCCAGCTAGTCTGGAGGCTAAGGCAGGAGAATCTCTTGAAACTGTAAGGTGGAGGCTGCAGTGAGCTGAGATCATGCCACTGCACTCCAGCCTGGACAACAGAGTGAGACTCTGTCTCAAAAAAAAAAAAATAAATAAAGTCAGAAAAAAATTAGCTGGGTATGGTAGCAGGTGCCTGTGATCCTAGCTACACGGGAGGCTGATGCGGGAGGATCGTTTGAACCCAGGGGGTTGAAGCTGCAGTGAGCTGTGATCATGCCACTGCACTCCAGCCTGCACGACAGAGTGAGACCTTGTCTCAAAATAAAAATAAAAATGGTAAAATGTTACTTTTTTTTTTTTTTGGTTTTTGTTTGTTTTTTAAAGATGGAGTCTCGCTCTGTCGACCAGGCTGGAGTACAGTGGCACCAACTCAGCTCACTGCAACCTCTGCCTCCCGGGTTCAAGCAATTCTCCTACCTCAGCCTCCTGAGTAGCTGAACTAGTTACATTAATTTTAATGAATAGTTATGATCAAATATTTAAAACGTAAGGCTAATAGCTCATATTTTGTAATTGGAGAACATTTTTCATTTTGAATTTTAAAAGCATCAAAATGAAAGCATTAAACAATAGACTTAATATGTTCTTACTTGGACTGTAGCTTTGGGCATCCATGCAAAAGCAATAAATATTTTCTCCTTAAAACTAAAACCAGCAAAGCACATCAATAGATATGTGGTTAAAATTCGAACACATAATGCCAAACTCACAGTAGCAACAGATACGCCTACAATAGATGAAAACAAACATAAATTACATAATATTGGGGAAAAAGTATTCTTTATGCCCAGAGAAATGATTTCTAAAACTTTTAAAAGAATTTTAAGGCTACTGTCTCTCCATGTCTTTATTTTTTACATGAAAACAATGATTATAAAAATGAATATGATTGAGGATTCTCTGTAAAGTGCAAGAGATTATCTGATAGTGGAAGTATCATGAAAAATAAGACAGATGACATTTATTCAATTCTGAACTAATAGATTTTTTGGGAATACTCTTTTTTTTTTTTTTTTTTTTTTTAGAATAAAAAGAATGAAAGAGAGAAAGAAAGAGGAAGAGATTTTAGAAAGAGAGAAAAGGAGAAAGAAAGAAACAGGAAAAGAAAAAAAGAATGAAAGAGAGAAAGAAAGAGGAAGAGATTTTAGAAAGAGAGAAAAGGAGAAAGAAAGAAACAGGAAAAGAAAAAAAGAATGAAAGAGAGAAAGAAAGAGGAAGAGATTTTAGAAAAGGAGGAAGAAAGAAACGGCAAAAGAAAGAAAAAAAGAATGGAAGAGAGAAAGAAAGAGGGAGAGAGAATGGGATTCTTGTTTTATTGCTCAGGCTAGAATACAGTCTAAAATGGGTATTAAAGACCTCTTTTATGCCAATAATTGTGTTTAACAATGGAGACAGGAAGGAATAGGGGATGAAAATAACAAATAAGCAGCCAACCAATATTTTATTTAAACCTGTGAAATGCTATGCAATTGCTGGGGAGTGATTTACTTCCAATTATGTGGACACTTTTAAAATAGGTATAATGTGATACTGAGAAAAATGTATGTTTTGTGGATTTGTGGGAGGAGAGGTCTGTAAATATTTGTTAAGTCTAGTTGTTCCAGGTCTGAGTTCAAGTCCTGGATATCCTTGTTAATTTTCTATCTCATTGATCTGTCTAATATTGACAGTGTAGTGTTAAAGTCTCCCACTATTATTGTGTGGGATTCTAAGTCTCTTTGTAAGTCATTAAGAACTTGCCCTATGTATCTGGGTGCTCCTGTAATGGGTGCGTATATATTTAGGATCGTTAGCTCTTCTTGTTGCATTGATCGTTTCACTACCATGTAATGTCTCTCTTTGTTTCTTGTGTTCTTTGTTGTTTTAAAGTCTGTTTTATCAGAGATGAAAATCACAGCTTCTGGTAATGCTAACTGGCTGTTTTGCCCATTAGTTGATGTAGATTCTTCATTATGGTGATGCTCTTTACCTTTTGGTATGTTTTTGGAATGGCTGATACTGGTTGTTCCCGTCCATGTGGAGTGCTTCTTTCAG
>PVKP010036713.1:0-22238 GCA_004027715.1 Plecturocebus donacophilus | reverse complement strand
TAGGGAGTGAGGGCGATAGATTGGTCAGTGGGGAAACAAAGCCTAGGCAATTGTATTGGTCATAGAGAGACTGGACCTGGACTTGGCAAGCCGCCATTGGTAGCCCAGTGGGGCTATCAACAGGTGGGCAGGTGAAGGCAATAGATTGATTAGAGGGGAAACAAAGCATGGGCAATTGTATTGGCCATAGAGAGACTGGGCCCGGACTTGGCAAGCTGCCATTGGTTAGGCCCTTGGGGGATTTTTGAATTTTGGCAGGGCTGAGAACATGATTTACTGTTGAGTGTGGGGCTGGGGTTGGAATGTAGCAGTGGGTGTGGGGAGCCCACATGGAGGAGGCAAGTGCTAAGTAGGATGTCCGGCCTGACAACACAAATGTCGGCCTGCTGATAATAGTGTTATCAGGTGCGGAGGGGGTGGGTGCTGCTCATCCAGCTCCCAGCGAGGCTATCGGCCTTACAGAAACATTATATTAACTGAGTAATATCCTCCAGATGAGAAGTGCTATATTAAATATAAACCCATTATGTTATTAAACAAACAAAAAAAAAGGATGAAAATCAAAAACACTATGCAGAGTGAAAGACGACACACACAGAAGAGCATGCCTACATGATTCCATTTATGGAGTTCTAGAACAGGCACAATTAGCCAATGCTGGAGAAAGATCAGACCAGCTGTTGTCTCTGGGAAGAAGGGGCAGGACACAAGAGAAGTTTCCAAGCAAGAGTCATGATAAAGATGTGGGTAACACAGGTTACATTGATGAAAACTTGTGAAATGGTAAACTCAAAATAGATGCATTTCATTACGCATAAATTTTACCTGAAAGTCAAAAAATAAAGCTGAACTGGAATTAAAGACATACTTGAGTGTCTAAGGAACTAGGTGAGACAAACAGTGGATGGACAGACAGGATGTGGAGCCAAACGCAGCGGCAGAACATGAGGGTGGGTCTGCAGGCACTCACTGCACACTCTTTCGGCTACTGTGTGTGAGTGAGTATTTTCAAACAAATATTTTTTTAAAAGGGTAACTCTGCTTGACATTGAAACTGAAAAGGGAGACTAATACTTTTTCCCATGGACTTTTGTTTCGTTTTTTTTTTGAGATGGAGTTTCACTCTGTCGCCCAGGCTGGAGTACAGTGGCATAATCTGAACTCACTGCAACCTCCACCTCCCAGGTTCAAGCAATTCTCCTGCCTCAGCCTCCCAAGTACCTGGGATTACAGGCATCCACTACCATGCCTGGCTAATTTTTGTCTTTTTAATAGAGATGGGGTTTCACCATATTGGCCAGGCTGGTCTCTAACTCCCAACCTCAAATGATCTGCCCACCTCAGCCTCCCATATTGCTGAGATTATAGGCATGATCCACTGCAGCCAGCCCCCATGTATTTTCAAGTGGATACTATCCCAATTCATTCCATAAAAGAAGAAGAAATAGTGTCTTCAGTCTAACACTCGCCCCACTGAGCTATTTCAGCTTAGAAGAAATACTTTCTAAGGTAGTAGCTTTATCCATGTTGATGACTCTCAAGTAGGTAGACCAAGAAACTTCAACAACAGGTCTCAAATAAGGCTTTTCAGATTCACCAAGTTTAGGGTATATACAAGCACCCATTTTTTTTAAAAAAAACCTCAATAGTGATTCTGACGCAAAGCCACAGTTATGAACTACCTAATGATAGTCTTATTGATCTCTCAAAACTACAAGCAAGGCTGGGCACTGTGGCTCATGCCTGTAATCCCAGCACTCTGGGAGGTCAACGCAGGCGGATCATGAGGTCAAGAGATCGAGACCATCCTGGCCAATGTGGTGAAACCCCATCTCTACTAAAAATACAAAAATTAGTTGGGCATGGTATTGTGCATCTGTAGTCTCAGCTACTTGGGAGGCTGAGGCAGGAGAATCGCTTGAACCCAGAGGTGGAGGTTGCAGTGAGCCAAGATCATGCCACTGCACTCCAGCCTGGATGACAGAGCAAGACTCCATCTCAAAAAAAAAAAAAAAGCTACAAGCTTAAATAAGATTGTTCACTGGCATTTCCTTGCAGGCCAAAGGCTTCAAAAACGTGTGTAATATACTCCCAAAGGAAAGGCATAAAGGAAAAATGTCAGAAATAATTATTTTCATGGAATCTTATAATAATCAATATTTAGTTAGCAAGATCTGTCTCAAAACTTAAATATTAACCAGTTCCTATAAGCTGCACACAAGACACTAAAGAACACCACAAATGCAGCAAGATGGTTTTGCAATAAAAATGCCTTCAACTCACATAAAACAATAAAATCCAGGCAGCTTGTATTAACTACCATTTTAGACAACAATCTCCAAAGTAAAAAGCAAAACTTAAAAGAGGTAAGCTCAAAGTTCCTGTTCCTATAGCACATTACAAAATTTCTATAAAATGCATTTTATAATGGTCTTTACAAAATAAAAAACACTAGTTAAAGGCCCTTACCTTTTCTAGTAGGGAGCTCTCCATTCTGGGTTGATTCTGTTCCAGTGTATACAATTTCTCCATCTTTAACCATTTCATTCCACAAACCACAGAGTCCATCTCTCGTGAAAGCAAGCTGGCAATGATAAACAAGATAAGCTTACGGAGTGATCACACGCACATTGCAATTTTTCAAGAATGATATGAAAAAAAAATCTCAATCCCCCTTATGTATTCAATCATTCATTAATAAAATCAATGATTTAGTAAATTAGTGACTTAACCATTTTACATTCAATGAAAATTATCCAGGAAATGTAAATGAAAATAATAATAGTGTAAATACTATGCTGCCTCTCGTGTAACATACAAGAAAAAAAAAATGAGGCCAGGCACAGTGACTCATGTCTGTGATCCGAGCACTTTGGGAGGCCGAGGCAGGCAGATCACGAGGTCAGGACATCAAGACCATCCTGGCCAACACGGTGAAACCCTATCTCTAATAAATAAATAAACAAACAAAAATACAAAGAATTAGCCGGGTGTGGTGGCACATGCCTGTAATCCCAGTTACTCGCGAGGCTAAGACAGGAGAATAGCTTGAACCCAGGAGGCGGAGGTTTCAGTGAGCTGAGATTGTGCCACTGCAGTCCAGCCTGAGCAACAGAGCAAGACTCCATCTCAATAAATAAATAAGGTTTTAAGTGTAAAAGGGGGGGGGGGGTCAAAGAAAATTTGAAAAACAACTTGAAATGGAAATCTATGAACTTTATTTTTTTTTGAAACAGAGTCTTACCCTGTCACCAGGCTGGAGTGTGGTGGCACAATCTTAGCTTACCACAAGCTCCGCGTCCCAGGTTCAAGTGATTCTCCTGCCTTAGCCTCCCAAGTAGCTGTAACTACAGGTGTACTATCACGCCCAGCTGATTTTTGTATTTTTAGTAGACACAGGGTTTCACCATGTTGGCCAGGATGCTCTCAATCTCTTGACCTCGTGATCCACTCACCTTGGCCTCCGGGATTACAGGCGTGAGTCACCACACCCAACCTAAACTTTACTTTTGAATATATTTGCTTGTTTTTGGAAAGGACTAGAATCAATGGCAATCTGACAGCAAGTATCCAGATACTGGTCCCTGAGTACTATTTACCACTAAAAGAAACCAGGGCTCTTGGGGAAAATAGGTAGATTCAAGGGCCAAGGCAGACAAAGATGAGCCTGGAATATCTTGTTTCCTCAAAGAAAAAGCTGTTCAAGGCCTGGTGTGGAGGCTCACACCTGTAATCCTAGGAATTTGGGAGGCCAAGGTAGCAGATCACTTGAGGTCAGGAGTTTGGGACCAGCCTGGCCAACATCGCGAAACCCTGTCTTTATTAAAAATACAAAAATTAGTCGGGCATGGTGGCAGGCACCTGTAACCCCAGCTACTCAGTAGGCTGAGGCAGGAGAATAGCTTGCTTGAACCCAGAAGGCAAAAGTTGCAGTGAGCAGAGATAGTGCACTGCACTCCGGCCAGTATAACAAGAGCCAGACTTCACCTCAAAAAAAAAAGCTATTCAAAGACTGATAAAGACTCCCGGCTAAATTTAAAATAATTATAATAACTGTGAATATCAAAATGAAAACCACCTTTGCTCATCAGCATTTGTAAGTCAGAAAAGCTTTCCCAGAACAGGAAAAGACAGCATTTCAGACATGGGGGAAGGCATCCATTCTGAAAACTGCATATGCAACAGAAGCCCTCTTGCCCAGCAAAAAAAAAAAAAAAAGGTATTTTTAATTAAAAGAGACCAATATGTTTGCCCATTTTTTTTAACTTCTATAGGTACACACTAGTTGTATGTATGCATGGGTTACATGAGCTATTTTCTTTTTTTTTTTTTAATTAATTATTTTTTTAAAGATGGGGTTTCACCATGTTGGTCAGGCTGGTCTTGAACTCCTGACCTCAGGTGATCCGCTCACCTTGGCTTCCAAAGTGCTTGGATTACAGGCATGAGCCACCACACCCAGCCCACATGAGCTATTTTCATACAGGCATACTATGCGTACTCATCACATCAGAGTAAATGAAGTACTCAATACCTACAGCATTTATCCTTTGTGTTACAATCCAATTATACTTTATTTGTAAATGGACAATAAATTGACTGTAGTCACCCTGTTATGCTGTCAAGTACTAGATTTTATACATTCTGTTTAACTCTAGTTTTATACCCACTACCTTTCCCAGTCTCTGACAACCATCATTCTACTCTACCTCCATGAGTTCAATTACTTTCATTTGCTTAGCTCCTACAAATGAGAACATTCAAAGTTTGTTTTTCTGGGCCTGGCTCATGACATTCTGTCCCTGACTTAACACAATGACCTCCAGTTCTATCCCTGTTGCTGCAAATGACAGTATTCCATTCTTTTTTATGGTTGAATAGTACTCTGTTGCATACATATACGACTTTTCTTTATCCATTCATCTGCTGGGGGACACTGAGGCTGCTTCCAAATCCTGGCTATTGTGAATACTGCTGCAATAAACATGAGAGTATAGATGTTTCTTCAACATACTGATATTCTTTCCTCTGGGTATATACCTACCAGTGGGATTGCTGGATCATATAATAGCCCTATTTTTAGTATTGGGAGGAACCTCCAAACTGTTCTCCACATGGCTATGCTAATTTATATTCCCAGCAACAATGTACAAGCGTTCCCTTTTCCCCACATGATGGCAACATTTGTTCTTGTCTTCTGGATATAAGCCATTTTAATTACGGGGAGATCTCACTGTCATTTTGATTTGCATGTCTTTGATGATCAATCATGTTGAGCACCTGTTCATATTGCCCGTTTGCCATTTATCTTCTTTTGAGAATGTCTATTCAAATCTTTTGCCAATTTTTATTGGATTATTAGATTTTTTTCCTATAGAGTTGCTTGAGCTGCTTCTATTAATCCCTTGACAGATGGGTAGCTTGCAAATATTTTCTCCCGTTCTATGGGTTGTCTCTTCATTTTGTTGGTTCTTTTCTTTGCTGTGTAGAAGTCTTTTAACTTGAAGTGAACCCATTTGTCCATCTTAGCTTTTGTTGCCTGTATGAGGTATTACTCAGAAAAACATTACGCAGTGCAATGTCCTGGAGTTTCCTGGGTGTTTCCTTTTTTAGCACTTTCATAGTCTGAAGTCTTAGGTTTAAGTGTTTAAACCATTTTGGTGTGATTTTTGTATATGGTGAGAGACAGGGGTCTAAGCTTCATTTTTCTGCATAAGGATATCCCATTTTCTCAGCACCATTTATCAGTGAGACTATCCTTTTCCTAATGTACGCTCTGGGCACCTCTGTCACATATAACTTCACTGTAGATGTATGAATCTATTTCTGGGTTCTCTATTCTGTTCTATCGGTCCATGTGTCTGTTTTTATACCAGCGCCATGCTATTTTGGTTATGATACCTTTGTATTAAAATCTGCAGTTGATCTAAGCCAAAAGAGACCAGGAAGTGATTGCAGTATAATTTTAAGTCAAGTAATACAATTTCTCCAGTTTTGTTTTTAGCTCAGGATGGCTTTGGCTATTATGTCTCTTTTGTGATTCCATATAAAATTCAGGATTTTTTTCTACTTCTGTGAATAATGGCATTGGTATTTTCATAGGGATTACACTGAATCTGTACATTGCTTTGGGTAGCACAGACATTTTAAAAATATTAATTTTTCCAATCCATGGAGTATTTTTTCCATTTTTTTTTTGCATGTCTTCAATTTTCTGCATCAACATTTTACAGTTCTCATAGCAGAGATCTTCCACTTCTCAAGTTTATTCCTAGATATTTTGCTTTTACTTTAATTGTCGCTACTATAAATGGGACTATTTTCTTATTTTTCATATTGCTCACTGTTGAAGTATAGAAATGCTACTGATTTGGCTGGGTGTGGTGGTTGACGTCTATAATCCCAGCACTTTGGGAGGCCAAGGCAGGTGGATCACCTGAGGTCAGGACTTCAAAACTAGTCTGGCCAATGTGGTGAAACCTCCTCTCTACTAAAAATAGAAAAATTAGCCAGGCGTGGTGGCAGATGCCTATAATCCCAGCTACTCAAGCAGCTGAGGCAGGAAGATTACTTGAACCTGGGAGGCAGAGGTTGCAGTGAGCCGAGATAGAGCCACTGCACTCCAGCCTGGGCAACAGAGAGACTCTGTCTCAAACTATGATATTCTTATGTTAATTTAGTATCCTGCAATTTTACTGAAATTATCAGTTCCAATCATTTCTTGGAGTTTTTAGGTTTTTCCAAATAATCATCTGCAAGCAAGGATAATTTGGCTTCTTCATTTCCAATTTGGGTGCCCTTTATTTCTTTCTTTTTTTTTTTTTCTAAGATGGAATCTTCATCTGTAGCCCAGACTGGAATGCAGTGGCACAATCTCGGCTCACTACAACCTCCACCTCCATGCTTCAAGCAATTTCCCTGCCTCAGTCTCCCATGTAGCTGAGAAAACAGGCAGCCAACACCATGCCCAGCTAATTTTTGTATTTTTCGTAGAGATAGGGTATCACTATGTTGGCCAGGTTGATCTCAAACTCCTGAACTCAAGGGATCCATCTACCTCAGTCTCCCAAAGTGCTGAGATTACAGATGTGAGCCACTGCACCTGGCCTTTAGTTCTCTCTCTGATCTATCTACTCTAGCCTAGGACTTCCAGTATTACATTGAAAAACAGTGATGACAGTGAGCATCCTTGTCTGTTTCAGATCTCAGAGGAAAGGCTTTCAGTTTTTCACCTTTCAGTATGATGCTAGCTGTGTGTCTGTCATATATGGCTTTTATTGCGTTAAGCTACGTTCCTTCTATAACCAGTTTTTTTAGGGTTTTTATCATAAAAGGATGTTGAATTTTATCAAATGCCTTTTCAGCATGAATTTAAATGATCATATAGTTGTTAACCTTCATTCTACTGATATGATGTATCTAATTGTTTGATTTGGATGTGGTGAACCATCCTTGCATCCCTGGAATAAACCCCACTTTGGTCATGATGAATGATCTCTTTAATGTGTTGTTGAATTTGGTTTGCTAGTATTTTGTTGCATATTTTTGTATCAATGTTCATCAGGGATACTGGTCTGTTTTCTTTTTTGATGTCTTCATCTGGTTTTGGTATCAGCGTAATACTGGCCTTGTAGAGTAAGTCTGGAAGTATTCCCTCCTCCTATTTTTCAGAATCGTTTCAGTAGGATCGGTAATAGTTCTTCTTTAAATGTTTGGTAAAATTCAGGAGTGAAGCCACTGGGTCCTGGGCTTTTCTTTGCTGGAAGACTTTTTATTATTATAGTTTCAATCTCATTACCTGTTATTCATATGTTCAAGTCCTGGATTTCTTCACGGTTCAATCGTGGAAGGCTGTATGTGCCTGCAAAATTATCTTTTTTTTTTTGATTCAGAGTTTCACTCTGTCACCCAGACTGCAGTGCAATAACACAATCTCAGCTCACTGCAACCTCCGCTTCCCAGGCTCAAGTGATTCTTGTGCCTCAGCCTCCCAACTAGCTGGAATTAAAGGCACACAACACCACGCCTGGCTGATTTTTATATTTTTAGTACAGATGAAGTTTCACCATGTTGGCCAGACTGGTCTCGAACTCCTGACCTCAAGTGATCCACCCACCTCAGCCTCCCAAAGTGCTGGGATCATGAGCCACCACACCTGACCTGCAAACTTACCCATTTCTTCCAGGTCTTCCAATGTATTGGCATATGATTGTTCATAAACTCTAATGATCCTTTGAATTTCTGCAGTATCACTTGTAATGTCTTTTTCATCTCCGATTTTATTTGAGTCTTCTCTCTTTTTCTCTTAGTCTGCCTAAAGGTTCATCAATTTGATTTATCTTCTAAAAAAACCAACTTTTCCTTTCATTTGTCTTTTCTATTATTTTCTTCATTTCATTTTCATTTCTTCATTTTATTTCTGCTCTGATCTTTATTATTTTTGTCCTTCTGATTTGGGGTTTGGTTAGCTCTTGCTTTTCTAGTTCTCCAAGATGTATCATTAGGTTAATTATTTGAACTTTTTCTACTTTTTTGATATAGGCACTTATGGCTATAAATTTTCCTCTTAGTACTGCTTTCACTATATCCAGCAGGTTTCGTATACTGTGTTTCCACCATCATTTGTTTCAAGAAACTGTTTAATTTCATTCTTAATTTCTTCATTGACCTGCTGGTCATTCAGGAGCATACTGTTTAATTTCCATGTGTTTGTGGAGTTTCCAAAATTCCTCACTACTGATTTCTAGTTATAGTCCACTGTGATCAGAGAAGATACACGACATAATTTTTTAACTTTCATATGGCAAAAGATAGGAATCTAGCTTCATTCTTCTGCATATGGATATCTAGTTTCCCCAGTACCATTTATTGAAGAGACTGTCTTTCCCCCAGTGTATGTTCTTGGTACCTTTGTTGAAAATGAGTTCACTGTAGGTGTGTGGATTTGTTTTGGTTTATGTTTCTGTTTTTATGCCAGTACTATGCTGTTTTAGTAACTATAGCTCTGTAGCATAATTTGAAGTCAGGTAATCTGATTCCTCCAGTTTGTTTCTTTTTAATTAGGAGAGCTTTGGCTATTCTGGGTTTTCTGTGGTTCAATATAAATTTTAGTGTTTCTTTTTCTATTTCTGTGAAGAATGTCATTGTTATTTTGCTAGGGATTGCATTGAATCTGTAGATTGCTTTGAGTAGTATGGACATTTTAACAGTATAGATTCTTCTAATCCATGAACATGAAATATTTTTCTTTTTTTGTATGTGTCCTCTTTTTTTCATCAGTGTTTTGGAGTTTTCATTACAGAGATCTTTGTAATGATCTTTGATTACTTCCTACATATTTAATTTCATGTGTGCCTACTATAAATGAGATTACTCTTTCCTTTTTCATATTGTTCACTGTTAGTACATAGAAATGCTACTGAAATGCTACTGATTTTTGTATGCTGATTTTATATCCTGCCAACTGTACTGAATTTATCAGTTCTAATCATTTTCCTGTGCAGTCTTTAGGTTTTACCAAATATAAGGTCATATCACCTGCAAACAAGGATAATTTGACTTCTTCCTTTCCAATGTGGATGCCCTTCATTTTTTTCTCGTCTGACTGCTCTAGCAAGAACTTCCAGTGATATGTTGAATAACAGTGGTCACACGGAGCATCCTTGTCATGTTCCAGATCTTAGAGGAAATGCTTTCAGTCTTTCACCATTCAGTATGATACTAGCTGTGGGTCATATATGGCTTTATTATGTTGAGGTATGTTTCTTCCATAAGCAGTTTTAGAGTTTTTATCATGAAAGGATGTTGAATTTTACCAAATGCTTTTTCAGCATCAGTTGAAATAATCACATGGTTTAAATTCTTCTGTTGATATGATGCATCACATTGATCAATTTGCATATGTTGAACCATCCTTGTATCCCAGGGATAAACCCAACTTGGTCACAATGAATAATCTTTCTAATGCATTGCTGAATTGGGTTTGCTAGTATTTTGTTGAGGATATTTGCATCAATATTCATCAGAGACACTGGCCTGTAATTTTCTTTCTTTGACATGTCTTTGTCTGCTTTTAGTATCAAGGTTTGAAATTTTTTTTTTTTTTTTTTTTTTTTTTTTTTAAGAAACAGAGTCCTGCTCTGTTACCCAGTCTGGAGTGCAATAGCGCAATCTGGGCTCACTGCAACCTCCACCTCTTGGGTCAAGTGATTCTCCCGCCTCAGCCTCCTGAGCAGCTGGGATTACAGGCACCTGCCATCATGCCCAGATAATTTTCGTATTTTTGTAGAGAAGGGGTTTCACCATGTTGGCCAGGCTGGTCTTAAACTCCTGACCTCAGGTGATCCGCCTGCCTTGGCCTCCTAAAGTGCTGGGATTACGGGCATGAGCCACTGCATTCGGCCCAAGGTTTGAAATTTTAATGACTTATTTCGTGGCCTACCATATGGTCTACTTTTGAGGATGATCCATCTGCTAAAGAGAACAATATACATTCTGCAACCATCAGATGAAATGTTCTAGAAATATCTATTAAGTCCATTTGGTCTATAGTACAGATTAAGTCTGAGGTTTGTTAATTTTGCCTGGATGATCTGTCCAATGCTAAAAGCAGAGTGTTGAAGCCTCCATCTATTAATGTATTAAGGTCTATCTCTCTCTTTAGCTCTAATATTTGTTTTATATACCTGGGTGTTCTAGTGTTGGGTGCATATATATATTTATAATAGTTATAACCTCGTGCTGAACTGACCCCCTTATATTACATAATAGTTTTTTTGGTGTCCTTTTACAGTTTTTGTCTTGAAATCTGTATTTTGTCTCATGTAACTACTATGCTCTTTCTTGGTTTCAATTTGCCTCTCCCTCTTTCCATCCCCCGTACTGTCCTGAAGAGATGGGTCTCCAACTTGAAGAAGCAAGCAGTCAGTGAACTACCTGTAGGGAGGGGCAGCCTCCAAGAGCCCAGGCTTCAGTCCCACAACCACAATAGACCCAATTCTACCAATGAGGCTAGGCGTGGTGGCTCATGCCTGTAATACCAGCACTTTGGAAGCCTGAGGCAGGCAGATTATAAGGTCAAGAGATGGAGATCATCCTGACCAATATGGTGAAACCTCATCTCTACTAAAAATACAAAAATTAGCTGGGCGTGGTGGCGTACACTTGTAATCCCAGCTACTTGGGAGGCTGAGGCAGGAGAACTGTTTGAACCCAGGAGGCAGAGGTCGCAGTGAGCCGAGATGGTGCCATTCCACTCCAGCCTGGGCAATAAGAGCGAAATTTAGTCTCACAAAAAAAAAAAAAAAAAAAATCTACCAATGAGGACCTAAGCTCCAGATGAGATCGGAGCCTAGCCGATACCTTGACTACAGCCTTGTGACACCTGAAGGAGAGGATAGAACCAAGCCATGTCCAGACTCCCGACCCACAGAAACTGAGAGTATAGATGCGTGCTGTTACAAGCTACCAAATTTGTGGCTGGTAACTTGCTGTGTAGTGACAGAAACCAAGTCAGCAATCTTCAGGTTTTGTAGAAGCAACAGTTTTCTCTCAGCACTCTTATTTTTCTGTTCACATCACTAACACGATAACTGCCATAAACATACTTGGAACCAAAACATATGACTTTTTGGTAAAAGCATCAGCTGGTGAGGGAGAGGTAAACTACTTCCTAAAAAGTGAGCTCTAGCCAGGTATAGTGACTCACATCTCTAATCCCAGCACCTTGGAAGACAAGAGGATCACTTGGGCCCAGGAGTTCAAAACCAATCTAGGCAACATAGCAAGACCCTGTCTCTACAAAAAATTTAAAATTAGCCAGAAGGCTGGACACAGTGGCTCATGCCTGTAATCCCAGCACTTGGGAGGTCAAGGTAGGTGGATCGCTTGAGCTGAGAAGTACAAGACCAGCCTGGGCAACAGGGCAAAACCCCACCTCTAACAAAAATACAAAAAATTAGCCAGGTGTGGTGGCACACGCTTGTAGGTAGTCCCCGCTACTTCGGAGGCTGAGGTGGCAGAATTACTCGAGACCAGGAGGTAGAGGTTGCAGTGAATTGAGATCACTCCACTGTACTCCAGCCTGGGCAATAAAGTGAGACCCTGTCCAAAAATATATATATATATTAAATTAAAATGTTAAAAATTAAAATAAATGAATAAATAAGGTAATGTAAAAAATAAAATTAAAAAGTGAGCCATTAGCATTCAGAGCCTCTAAAGTTTAACAAGTGAATGGAAAGGTCTGACTCATCTCATTCAGTCAGAGAAGCGCAGTGAAAACCTGCCCCAGGGGTGCAGTCTAGTCACCATCGCAGTGCACACAAGGATGAGAGGCTAACAGTAGCCAGAACTCACAGCCCCATGTGGGCCATGCTCCAGGAGTTACAGACTATCTTTAGGCACTCAAGGGAATGCGACATTTGACCTGTGTCTTAAAGTAATAACTCAGTACTAACTTAATGGATAAAGACAAAGGAAGAAAAAAGCAGCAACAGAGAAGATGAATTAAGAGGCTATCACCAAAGGTCCAAAAAAGAAAGAGTAAGAGTCTAAGTCAAGACAGGGAAAGGATAGTCTTAAAGATTATTTCAGGCAGGGCACAGTGGCTCACACCTTTAATCCCAGGATTTTCTGGGAGGCCGAGGCAAGCAGACTGCTTGAGCCCAAGAGTTCGAGACCAGCCTGGGCAACATGGTGAAACCCGGTCTCTACAAAATATACAAAGGTTAGCCAGGCGTGGTGGTATGTGCCTATAGTCCCACTGCTCAGGGTACTGATATGGGATGATCACCTGAGCCTGGGGAGGTCAAGGCTGCAATGAGCCGTGATGCTGCATTCTAGCCTGGGCAACAGAGTGAGACCCTGTCTTTAAAAAAAAAAAAAAAAGAAAAGAAAAGAAATTATGTTAGATCACATAGGTTGAATCAAATGTGAAAGAGACAACAAGGGAGGGAACAGAAGAAGAATGAGAATTAGTTCCGCTTTAACTGCTAAGATTTGCACTAACTACTGAACATAAACATGGAGCTCCTCCCCAACCCACCCACCCTCAGTAAATACAGATCCAGATGTTGGCAGAGTATTCAGGGCTAGAGACTCAAATCTGAGAGTAGTGCACAAAGGGACTACAGATGCTGTCCTGGAAGAGATGTCAACACTGAAGCAGAGAGCGCGGACCACTGCCCAGCCCTGAAAGCACTCTGAGATTGCCCCAGACTGGCTGGGCTCCACACATCAGTGTTCTGGGGTACGCCCTAAGTTGAGAAACATTAGTGTTACAGACGTACCATTTATAAAAAAAAAAAAAGCCAAAAGAAACATTTAAAGACTAACCCAAAAAGGAAGCCCAATTTACATGGAAACAAGAATAATTACCACCACCTTTCTATTATTACCTGAGTAGTGTTGGGAGGAAAAAGGATAGGGCAGACCTTGTCCTTATGAGTGACAAGGATTTCTTTTTTGGAAGGTGGAGACTGGACTACTGGAGGGACATACACTGTGGAGGCCTCCTAGGAACTGATGCCCCAAATGAATGGTAGGCACCATTTTAAAAACAATTTGGTGGTAGGCACGGTGGCTCACACTTATAATCCCGGCACTTTGGAAGGCCAAGGTGGGTGGATCACGAGGTCAGGAGTTCAACAGCAGCCTGGTCAACACAGTGAAACCCCCTCTCTACTAAAAATGCAAAAATTAGCTGGGTGTGGTGGCAGGTGCCTGTAATCACAGCTACTTGGGAGGCTGAGGCAGGAGAATCACTTGAACCCAGGAAGTGGAGGTTGCAGTGAGCTGAGATCGTGCCACTGCACTCTAGCCTGGGCAACAGAGCCAGACTCCGTCTCAAATGAAAAAAAAAAAAAAAGACAATTTGGGCATCTTGAAAAATTCAGATGGAGGAACATCACTAAGGCAATAAAACAAGCCTCACTGGAAGAGGTCTCCAAAAAGTTAGACTGTGAACCGGCGGAAGTGAGACCCAGAAGAGCTCTCCAGATCACAGACAGTACAGGATCCAGACGGATGAAGCAGCAGCCTAGGAACAACTGGAAGACAGCCGTGGCACTGATAAGAACAAGGACCGTAGGCAGGGTGAGGTGAGGCAGGGTGAGGTGGCTCATGCTGTAATCCCAGAGCTTTAGGAGGCCAAGGCAGATGGATTGCTTGAGGCCAAGAGTTCAAGATCAGCCTAGGGAACATGGTGAGACCCTGTCTCTACAAAACATGTAAAAATTAGCCAAGTGAATGGCAGGGGCCTGTAACCCCAGCTACTCAGGAGGTTAAGGCAGAAGGGTCATCTGACCCCAGGAGTTTAAGGTTACAGTGAGCTCTGATCACACCACAGCACTCCAGCCTGGGAAACAGACTCCATTCCTTAAAAAAAAAAAAAAAAAAAAAGAAGAAGAAGAAGAACAGGATTTTCAATTTGTAAATTGAGAGTAGTTATTTGTACAACTGTCTCTAATTAGCTTGTTTTCATTAGTAGCTGACTTACCTAAACGTGCCCAGTAGGTTTTCAACTTTTGACTTTTTTGGTTCAGATCCCAGATGTGACTAATTAGTAATTATTTGGCTGAGAACCCTTTTCCAATTTGGTCTCACATTCCTATCTTACACCTTTGAAATGACATGACACGTAAAGGCATCTTCATCATCAAAAGACCCCAGCAAAAGAGGCAGTAACAGGCCCACTTTTTGTAAATCAGTAAAATGAAGCTCAGAATTTCAATTACTTGACCAAAGGCCAAACAACACTGAGGGGTGGGATCTGGGAAGACGCCTAACTCCAAGGCTTATTCGCTTCTCACCAACATCATAACATGCACCCACACCTGAAATAAGGCAGCCAGGGCAAGCCTTCAAGCTCCCAAATGTAGGCCACCAATACTTCAATGCCAAACAGGACTGGGCAAGAAAACCATTAAGGCACTATTAAAATGATTTCAGAACTAGAGAGTCAGGCAATACAATCCAAAACAGAATAATACAACAAATGAATATTGGATTAACATACAGGTTAGAAATGTTTCTTTTTCATGCCCTTACAATTTGACAAAAAAAGATAATCTGTTTAAATATTTGCAGATAAGTAACGGTATATGGCTTTTCTTAAACTACAGAAAAACACTAAACACCTACTGAATGTAGGACGACATATAAAACAGTTCTTAGAATAGGTTCCTAGAACAATTAGAAAGGTCACACAGGAACATTAAGTACATCTGTCTGAAGACATCACAGAAGCAGCAAGGGAGTGAGGTCTTCCTACAGCCTAAGTCCCGCGAGAGGAAGAAAGAGGCACAGAGAACCTAAGAAAGCAGGGATGAGACTGAGAAGCAAAGCAGAGCTTCTGAGAGACTCCCAAGGCCTTCATACAGGAGGAGGAGGCCTGGCAGACATCATGCTCTGAGCTGGAGCCTCAAAGCCCACACACCAGAAACACAGGTGAGTTAGAAGTAGACCAGCCTTCACAGGAGACCAGCCCAGTTTTGCACCCTCTCAATTTCCAAGTGGACTGCAATGACCTAGGATTGCCTAAAACATCCTCTCTGGAGGAAGATATTGTTACCCAGAGCCTCAATTTATTGCTACAGTATTGCATATACAGTATCTAGAACTCAAACAAAAATAATAATGACAAAGATACAAGGCCACATCACTGAAAAATTTTTTAAAAATAGAAATCAATAGAACAGACCAAGAGTGGATGCTGAAAACAGAAATACACACAGGCTTTTGTCGTGAAAGAAGAGCCTGAGGAATGAACGGAAGTGCTGACACTCATTCAGCAAATGCCAGCTTGGGGTGATGGGGTGAGGGAAGTGGGAAGTGAGAAAGGAGAGCAGTGAAGCAACGTGCGGTGTGTGACCACACAGTCAGCTAGCTAAGCCTGATTTTAGCCTACTCTGCCCATTTCATTTCCTAAAAAAAAAGAAAAATATATATTTTAAAAGAGTGATTTTATATTTTTCAATGGTTGAAAAATAATCAAAAGAATCACATGTCAGCCAGACACGGTGGCTCATGCCTATAATCCTAGCACTTTAGGACACCGAAGCAGGCAGATCATGAGGTTAGGAGTTCCAGACTCGCCTGGCCAACATAGTGAAACCCAGTCTCTACTAAAAACACACCAAAAAAATCAGCCAGGCATGGTCGTGTGCGCTCGCAATTGCAGCTACTCCAGAGGCTGAGGCAGAATCGCTTAAATCCAGGAGGCAGACGCTGCAGTGAGCTAAGATCACACCACTGCACTCAAGCCTGGGCAACAGAGCAAGACTGTCTCTCAGGGAAAAAAAAAAATCATACACCAACACATGAAAATTAAATAACATTCAAATTTTGGTATCCACAAGTTTTCCTGGAATATAGTCACACACGCATTTGGTGGCTCCTCTCACAAAATGGCCAGGGTGAAAAGTTATAAAAGAGCACGTAGGGCCCACATAAGCATTTACTATCTGGTGCTTTACAGAAAAAAATGTGCTGACCCCTATGTTAGTGCCACCTCTTCTCAATGAGTTGCAAATACAACCAATTGTTCAGCCAGAACATTTGCTAGGCATATGTGGCGTTTCCAGAAGGTTTGCAAGAAGAAACCACACCACAAAGTAGTCCAAGGAGGAAAAAAAAACAGGGGAGGAATTAAAACACTTCCCTCATCTCTCCTTGTGAAGTGGTGAACGTTCATACCACGGGGAATTAACACCCATGCTCGCCCCCACTTCCAGGCTGTGACACTGGCTCCTTGGTCAGGAAGCCATAATCCAGCTCTGTTGTGTGACATCACAGCAGAGACTGAAACAGAAGAGCAGCCCACAGGTATGAGTCAACCAAGAGGGACAGAGAGATGCAGTTAAGGAATCTATGGGGTCAGACAAGGTTTGCAAACACGCTTTTAAAATAACTACCTTTGACGGGCATGTGGCACACACCTGTAATCCCAGCAATTTAGGAGGCCAAGGCAGGCAGATCACCTGAGGTCGGGAGTTTGAGACCAGCCTGACCAACATGGAGAAACCCTGTCTCTACTAAATATACAAAATTAGCCAGGCATGGTGGCGCATGCCTGTAATCCTAGCTACTAGGGAGGCTGAGGCAAGACAATCACTTGAACCCAGGAGGCGGAAGTTGTGGTGAACCAAGGTTGTGCCATTGCACTGCAGCCTGGGTAACAAGAGCTAAACTCCATCTCAAAAATAAATAAATAACTACCTTTATATATTCAAGCAATTAAAAGATCATACTGACAATTTCAACACAGAAGTTGAAACTAGAACAAAGTACCTAAAGTGGCAGTTAAAGAAACTGTCAAACACTTCAAACTAAACATTTTAAAGGGATGTATTTAATATAATTCTACCTCAATAAAGTTGATATTCTTAAAAAAATGGAAATTCTGGAACAGAAAAATACACTAGTAAAATTTAAAACTCAATGAATTATATTAAAAACAGATTGGGAAGGCCTATACTTCCTCTGCCTATGAAGGATTAATTCTGTAGAAATTACTTCCTTGCTATAATCAACCAGAAAACCAGACAGAATATACCAAAAAACTGTTAGCAAAAACTGGACAACAGACAGCCCAGAGCTGGGATCCCTGAGAGAAGGGAAACACTGCCCAGAAGCAGCTTCCAAGCTGCAGCCCAGGAAAGGGGAATCCAAATAGAGCCCAAAGGTCTTGCTGTGTTCAGGAGACAGATCAGCTATACATAGGCCAAATGGCACGAATACAGCTCTGGAGATGAGTGGCGGGGCCCCTGGAGTCTTTGAGTACTGCTCTGGATATAGGCTAGGAAAAGTATGGAAGGCTGAGGAAAGAAGTACTAGAAAGGAATATGCAGTGTCACCATGATGCACACAGCCTGGGAAAAGCCTGTGTTTCCACAAACAAGCATAGAAAGACCTTCTAATATACCAAACATCAGGTGGAGTCCTAAGAAGCATATTGCCTTAGTAGTATGGATAAATTAGCCCCAGAGTAAAGACTATGTGGATCAACCCTAACAAACCTTAGAATCAAGCTTCAAAGAGATCAAATTGACCCAAAGTAAGTTAGATGCATGGCAGAACAAAAAAACTAAGGTTCTCAAAGAAAAAAATCCTTCACAGAACATAAAATTTATCATGTCTAACATTCAATCAAAAATTAGCAGGCATGGGCAGGGCGCGGTGGCTCACGCCTGTAATCCTAGCACTTTGGGAGGCCGAGGTGGGTGGATAACCTGAGGTCAGGAGTTCAAGACCACCCTGGCCATCATGGTGAAACCTCATCTTTAAAAAACTAAATAAATAAATAAATAAAAATTAGCAAGCATGCAAGCATGCTCCCATAAACAGGGCAATCCATCAAAAGAAATGACAGAATTACTCAACAGGGATGAATCTGGAAGTGGTAAGAGATTACAGTATTCACAGACAAGGACATTAAAAGCTCTCTTAAAGAAATGCTCCCTATGCTGGCCAGAAGCGGTGGCTCACGCCTGTAATCCCAGCACTTTGGGAGGCCAAGGCAGGTGAATCACGAGGTCAGGAGTTCAAGACCAGCCTGGCAAAGATGGTGACACTCCATCTCTACTAAAAATACAAAAGTTAGCTGGGCATGGTGGCGTGTGCCTGTAATCTCAGCTACTCAGGAGGCTGAGGCAGAGAATTACTTGAACCCAGGAGGCAGAGGTTGCAGTGAGCTGAGATCATGCCACTGCACTCCAGCCTGGGCAACAGAGCGAGACTCTCAAAAAAAGAAAGAAATGCTCCCTATGCAAATAGAAGGAAACTATGAATGTGATTAAGTAGTGAAACAGAAGATACAAGAAGAACCCAAATGTAATCTCTAGAAATGAAAATACAAAAGTGAAGTTGTGATGGATAAGATTAACAGATTAACCACTGAGTAACAGTTCAACCATAATCTACCTCTAAGCATATAGCAATTCTATGCTCTCTCCTTTAACATTCATGTAGTCTACGTTTTATGAATAACTGTGTCATGCCCACCATCAGTTGTAGGTTGATCTACAGTCATCCAGTTATCCAAAGATCTTTCTCTACTCCATTTCTAAGGAAGGGCTCATTAGAACAATACTTCCTAAGTTATGGCTCATTGATAAGTCTTTGTCTTTTTCATCTGACAAATCAGTTTTGCTGGAACAAAAAATGCTTGACTCACATTTTCTTTTCTTGAGTGCCTTAAATAGGTTACTCAATTTTCTTCTTCATAAAGAATTGTCATCTGCTGCACACAGTGGCTCACTCCTGTAATTCCAGCACTTTGGGAGGCCAAGACGGGCGAATTGCCTGAGCTCAGGAGTTCTAGACCAGCCTGGGCAACATGGTAAAATCCTGTCTCTACTAAAAATACAAAAACTTAGCTCAAAGTGGTGGTACACGCCTGTAATTCCAGCCACTCGGGAGGCTAAGGCATGAGAATGCCTTAAACCCAGGAGGTGGAAGTTGCAGTAAACTGAGATAGTGCCACTGCACTCCAGCCTGGGCAAACAGCGTAAGACTACTCTGTCTCAAAAAAAAAAAAAAAAAGGTCATCAAAGTCCTATGGTAAACCCTTTTCCTTTTTTTTAATAACCAACCTTTTCCAAGAACCAAAGTTAAAAGTTAGTTCCTTAAAACACCAGGCCAGGGGCAGTGGCTCACACAGCACTTTGGGAGGCCAAGGCAGGAAGATCACTTGAATGCAGTTCTAGACTAGCCTGGGTAACAAAGCAAGATCCTGTCTCTAGAAAAAAACTTTAAAAACAGGCTGGGCACAGTGGTTCTCACCTATAATCCCAGCACTTTGGGAGGCTGAGGCAGACAGATCACGAGGTCAGGAGATTGAGACCATCCTGGTCAACATGGTGAAATCCTGTCTCTACTAAAAATACAGAAATTAGCCAAGGGTGGTGGCAGGCACCTGTAGTCCCAGCTACTCAGGAGGTTGAGGCAGGAGAATCGCTTGAACCCAGGAAGCAGAGGTTACAGTGAGCCGAAATCAAGCCACTGCACTCCACCTTGGCAACAGAGCCAGACTCCGTCTAAAAAATAATAATAATTGGGCACAGTGGCATGCTGCTACAGTCCCAGCTATTTAGGAGGCTAAGGCAGGAGAATCACTTGTGCCCAGGAGTTTGAGGCTGCAGTGAGCTATGATTGCACCTCTGGTCTCCAGATTGGGTGACAGAGCAAGACCCTGTATAAAAATAAATTAATCAAATAACAAAGACTAATAAAATTTATAAAACCCGACAAGATTGATCCAAAACATAGAGAAGACGCAAATAACCAAAATCATGAATTAAAAAGGGAGCAATGCCACTTATTCTATAGCCGTGCAAGTCATCACAAGAAACCATTACAATTTTACCTTAATTTGAAAATTTGGAGATGTTTGCTGAATAGAGATTTTGTACCAAGTCTCGAAAAGTTTCTGAAAAGACTATGGTAGAGGGGAGAAATAGGGACACTAAATACTTGGGGTGGAGAGTACAAATGACACAGCACAAAACGAACTAAACTAGGAGAGAACAGGTGACACCCTGCTCTAGAGGCCCAGTGTTCTACACGCACCGCCACAGTGCACTCACCCTGCTCTGCGGCCCAGTGTTCTACACGCACCTCCACAGTGCACTCACCCTGCTCTGGAGGCCCAGTGTTCTACTCGCACCTCCACAGTGCACTCACCCTACTCTGAGGCCCAGTGCTCTACATGCACCTCCACAGTGCACCCACCCTGCTCTGGAGGCCCAGTGCTCTATATGCACCTCCACAGTGCACTCACCCTGCTCTGGAGGCCCAGTGTTCTATATGCACCTCCACAGTGCTCTGACCCTGCTTTGGAGGCCCAGTGTTTTACATGCACCTCCACAGTGCACTTACCCTGCTCTGAGGCCCAGTGTTCTACACGCACCTCCACAGTGCACTCACCCTGCTCTGGATGCCCAGTGTTATACAGGCACCTCTGCAATGCGCTCACCCTGCTCTGGAGGCCAAGTGTTCTACACGCACCTCCACAGTGCACTCACCCTGCTCTGGAGGCCCAGTGCTGTACACGCACCTCCACAGTGAGCTCACCCTGCTCTGGAGGCCCAGTGTTCTACACGCATCTCCACAGTGCGTTCACCCTGCTCTGAGGCCCAGTGTTCTACACGCACCTCCACAGTGCGCTCACCCTGCTCTGGAGGCCCAGTGTTTTTTTTTTTTTTTTTTTTTTTAGAAAAAGAAAAGGAGAAAGAAAGAAAGAAACAGCAAAAGAAAGAAAAAAAAGAATGAAAGAGAGAAAGAGGATGAGGACGAGAAAGAGGGAGAGAGAATGGGATTCTTGTTTTATTGCCCAGGCTAGAATGCAGTCTAAAAATGGGGATTAAAAACCTCTTTTATGCCAATAATTGTGCTCAACAATGGAGACAGGAAGGAATAGGGGATGAAAATAACAAATAAGCAGCCAACCAATATTTTATTTAAACCTGTGAAATGCTATGCAATTGCTGGGGAGTGATTTACTTCAAATTATGTGGTCACTTTTAAAATAGGTATAATGTGATACTGAGAAAAACGTATGTTTTGTGGATTTAGGGGAGGAGAGTTCTGTAAATATTTGTTAAGTCTAGCTGTTCCAGGTCTGAGTTCAAGTCCTGGATATCCTTGTTAATTTTCTATCTCGTTGATCTGTCTAATATTGACAGTGTAATGTTAAAGTCTCCCACTATTATTGTGTGGGAGTCTAAGTCTCTTCGTTAGGTCATTAAGAACTTGCCCTATGTATCTGGGTGCTCCTGTAATGGGTGCGTATATATTTAGGATCGTTGGCTCTTCTTGTTGTATCGATCCTTTCAACACCATGTAATGTCCCTCTTTGTTTCTTGTGTTCTTTGTTGTTTTAAAGTCTGTTTTATCAGAGACAAAAATTGCAGCTCCTGGTAATGCTAGCTGGCTGTTTTGCCCATTAGTTGATGTAGATTCTTCATTATGGTGATGCTCTTTACCTTTTGGTATGTTTTTGGAATGGCTGATACTGGTTGTTCCCGTCCATGTGCAGTGTTTCTTTCAGAAGCTCTTGTAAAGCAGGCCTGGTGGTGATGTAATCTCTGAGTACTTGTTTGTTCGCAAAAAATTTTATTTTTCCTTCACTTATGAAGCTTAGTTTGGCCGGATATGAAATTCTAGGTTGAAAGTTCTTTTCTTTAAAGATGTTGAATGTTGGCCCCCACTCTCTTCTGGCTTGTAGGGTTTCTGCTGAG
>PVKP010036712.1:0-22212 GCA_004027715.1 Plecturocebus donacophilus | reverse complement strand
TTCTCAGCATCACATTATACCTATTTAAAAAGTGACCACATAATTGGAAGTAAATCACTCCCCAGCAATTGCATAGCATTTCACAGGTTTAAATAAAATATTGGTTGGCTGCTTATTTGTTATTTTCATCCCCTATTCCTTCCTGTCTCCATTGTTAAGCACAATTATTGGCATAAAAGAGGTTTTTAATACCCATTTTCAGATTGTATTCTAGCCTGGGCAATAAAACAAGAATCCCATTCTCTCTCCCTCTTTCTCTTCCTCTTTCTTTCTCTCTTTCATTCTTTTTTTTTTCTTTTCTTTCTTTTGTTGTTTCTTTCTCTCTCTTTTTCTCTCTTTTTCTAAAATCTCTTCCTCTTTCTTTCTCTCTTTCATTCTTTTGCTGTTTCTTTCTCCTTTTCTCTCTTTTTCTAAAATCTCTTCCTCTTTCTCTCTTTCATTCTTAAAAAAATATATATATATATAAAAAAAAAGAAGGATCCTTGTAATAACACTTACCCATCCAAATAGTCAAGGACAATCTCCCCATCTCAAGACCCCTAACTTAATCACATCTGCAAATGTGAGATAAACATCTTCACAGATTCTAGGATTAGAACATCGACATCTTTGGGAGTGCCATTATTCTGCTACAGTCTAGTTCTATAATTTTCTCTGCAATGCTCCACAATCCAGAAGTAGAAATGGAGAGAGCAAATAGCAAGGGTAACTCAGGATTGAAGGTTAAAGATATACATGGTCCTAAACAGAGCAATATTACAGTAATGAGCCTGGCTTCAGATCAAATTGTTATTTATTTCAGGACAGTTATCTTTGCCAACTCCCCATGATCACAGAACACAGAAATACTCTTAACTGGGTTCCTTTTTCTGATAATTACTAGGGGATTGAATCAAGAAAGTGCGGACACATATGAAAATACATTACCATTTAAAACAATGAAAATGCACATTCTTCTAGGTCATTTAAGGAAGGTATATATCAAGATACAAACCAGTAAGACTAACTGCCTAAGACAGTCTATAATTGAATAGTTTGGTAAAACATTTCTGTATGTTGCATAAGGTTAATTCAGAAACATCCAACCAAATGTGCTATAGCCTCAAATTGTATAAGAGTTCAAGCTATCTTTAGGTACCTAGACAAAGACTTTTAACAAAACGAACTCCCACAGTGACAATTTATGCTAGAAAAGAACTGTAACATGTTTTAAGCAAATGATGACTATTAAAGATTTTATTTTAACTAAAATAAATTATTTGTTAAAAGTGTTGCTCCATCCCCTGGAATCATTTATGTATTTTTTTCCCTTTTTCTGACCTAGGGCAATGTGACAGGTTCAAGTTTAGATCTTGAAGATTACAATTAAAATAAAAGAACAATCTTATCCCATACTTATGATTACAGTGTGGCCTGCAGGTGCCTGGCAACTCACACAAAAGATGAGTATTTCGGCCTCCACTATCCTTTCTACCCCTTTCAACTGAGGGTGATTACTGAGATAATGAAAGTCAAAGTCACACTCATGTGAGGGTGTTTAGGGTGGTAATAAGAGTCATAGTCACTTAGGCCCCTAACAATAGCTGATAAACAGCAGGAGCTAAGAAAACAGCAGATGCAAAGTTCCGCTTCCATTTTTAGATACAGTTGATCTTCTTTTACTCGTGGACTCCATATTTGTAAATCATCTTACTTGCTAAAATTTATACGTAACCCCAAAATCTAACACTCCAGATGTGTTAAATAACCTTTGTTCAGGCATGAGTTACAGTGATATTTGGCTGAGTTCACTGTTAAAGGTTCATTATATATTTTAAAAGGTGTTTTAAACAGAAACACACATAAAACAGGGTTATATATTAATCAGTTGGTGAAACTGTTGTGACCAGAGGCTGTCAGGAACCTAGCTCTGTATTCTCCCTAGACCATGGAATATAACTACCACGAATAATTAGAACTGACTATATTTTATTTGCTGCTTTACTTGACAGCTATGGTCCCTAACAATGTAGACTAAACATCCATCAGAAAAGAAAATACAGCTGGGCACAGTGGCTTGCACCTATAATCCCAGTTACTCAGAAAACTGAGGTGGAAGGATCACTTGACCCTGGGAGTGTAAGGTTGTCACAAGCTATGATGGCATCCCTGTACTCCAGCCTGTGCAACACAGCCAGAACCCATCTCAAATAAACAAACAAACAAACAAACCTACTGTATTGTTTTTGGTTTGGTTTTGTTTTTTTGAGATGGAGTTTCGCTGTGTCACCCAGGCTGGAGTGCAGTAGTGCAATCTCAGCTCACCGTAACCTCCGCCTCCTGGGTTAAAGCAATTCTCCTATTTCTGGGATTATAGGCATGTGCCACCATGCCTGGTAAATTTTTGAATTTTTAGTAGAGACAGGATTTCACTATGTTGGCCAGGCTGGTGTCAAACTCCTGACTTCAAGTGTGATCCACCCACCTCAGCCTCCCAAAGTGCTGGGATTACAGGTGTGAGCTACCCCACTTAGACCTAAAACCTACTTTATTGTTCAACAGTATGTCAGCAGAGGCTTAACCAAGTGGGGAAGGGATAGTGGGTGCAAACTGACTCCTCTCTCCCGCATCAATTAACTCCTTTAATCTTTATAATAATTCTATGAAGTAGGCTTTGTTATTCTCATTTTACAGATGAGGACACTAAAGTGCTGAGTAGTTAAAGTAAGTATTAAAAGTCAAACACCAGCAAGCAGTGAAGGTGAATTTCATTTAAGGGTATGCCTAACTTATTGAACCACACTTCTGACCCATATGATGGGCACTGCTGCATCACTGGGCCATTTGGCTCTGGGAACAATGTGGCTCTCTGGCTGCCCATAATAAACCTAAACCTAACACAAACACATGAGCACCTTGGTTTCCAAAGACTGAAATTTCCTTTTACCAACTCCACTTGCCCCACCAGCTAAATATATTACAGAGATTTGTAACCAGAATATGTCAACTGAGGCATCAAAACCTTATTAAAGAATTTAGAAGGCATCAGCATAGTTTCTTTATCCAAGAAAAGCACGTATGTTAAGTTCTACCCAAAAAGAACAAAACCAAATAGAAAAAACTGCCCATTATTAAACATTTAAAACTGAGCAGAATTAATGTATTGGTAAATATGTTGTCATTAAAATACATGACTAATATAGTCCAGTTACATTTGCTCAAGTCTGTTGGAAAACATTAGTAAAGTATTAGGTTGGCACAAAAGTAATTGAGGTTTTTGCCATTGAAAATAAAGGCCAAAACCACAAATACTTTAGCACCAACCTAAATATACAGCCTGATATGGAATAATAAATAGTATTAAATAATTAATACTACCAAGCACAATGTCCTTCATAAACTAGGCATTCAACAAATTTACCAAACACATAGCCCTACATGTTCTACTTTGGTCATATCTAAGTATATTTAATTACTCTGAGTAAACCATTAAATACATACACACACCTTTCTCCCAAAATTACACATGCCTTAGTTTATGCTGTGTTTCACTAGGTAAAACATCTAAAAGTAGGCAAAGAATACTATTTAGTATTTTGGCCATAAAACGTTTTCGGAAAGAAATGAGAATCTGTTAAAACTGTGCTTAAAGAGCTACAGGATGAAAAATGCAAATACCTGTGAACACATAGACATACATTCACCATAATAAACAAAATCTGCTCAACCAGCAAGGCCAATGTCTAGAATCTGTAAATATTCAAATGCCGCACTTCATATAATAAGAAAGACACGACAAGTAAAAAGGCAAGTAACAATTTATTCAGAAATTAAATATCAGCATTCATAGGTTTGGCCTAATAGGATTAGTATAAGTTTGGTCCAATTTCCTAGCTATGCACTGATAATCCTAACAATGATCTGGAGTTGACAAAGAACTCCAGTGTGATATTTGAATGGTATGATGTAAATGTAAGTATACTATATAAGAAGGTGAAAAAATTATTAACCCCTATGGTAACTTCCAGTTAACTAACTCATTCTCCAATAATTTACCATAAATAGAAATTTATCTTAATATTTTACTAAAATTATCAACTTTATTGATAATTTAAATATTAGTAATATACTTTATGAATGAAATGTTTTACTTTCCAACTTCCTTAAACTTCAGTACAGAGATAGTACATATAAATAAGGAAATACAGAATTAGCAATTTAAAAAATCATTAGAAGTACTAGCTCCTTTACAATTAAATGAGGTAGCACACAGTAGCCAAGTCTAAAATGTCCAAATCCCACATATGACTGTGATCACTAAGTCTTTTGTTTTTCCATGTACTATAGATCCTTTGATAGTTTCAGCCTCCATTTAAATCTCAAAATAATAGTGTAAGATACAAGAAAAATATTTATATATTCGGCCAGGCGCAATGGCTCATGCCTGTAATCCCAGCACTTTGGGAAGCCAAGGCAGGTGGATGACCTGAGGTCAGGAGTTCAAGACAAGCCTGGCAAACATAGTGAAACCCTGTCTCTACTACAAATACAAAAATTAGCTGGGTATGGTGGTGTGTGCCTTTAGTCTCAGCTACTCAGGAGGCCGAGGCAGGAGAATCGCTTGAACCCAGGAGGCGGAGGTTGCAGTGAGCTGAGATCGTGCCAATGCACTACAGCTTGGGTGACAGAGTGAGACTTCGTCTCAAAAAAAAAAAAAAAAAGCTGGGTGGTGGCTCATGCCTGTAATCCTAGCACTTTGAGAGGCCGAGGCAGGCGGATTGCCTGAGCTCAGGAGTTCAAGACCAGACTAAGGAACATGGTGAAAGCCCATCTTTACTAAAATACAAAAAATTAGCTGGGCGTGGCAGCACACACCTGTAATCCCAGCTACACGGGAGGCTGAGACAGGAGAATCGCTTGAAGCCGGGAGGCAGATGTTGCAGTGAGCCAAGATTGCGCCACTGCACTCCGGCCTAGACAACAAGAGTGAAACTCCATGTCAAAAAAAAAAAATCATATATTCAACTTCACTACTTTTTATATATTCTTGTTGCAGTTTGGTTTAAAAAAAAGATGTAATCCTTGGCGAAATATGGCTACAAATGACAGTTGTTCACTGATGTAGTTAGCTAAAAGTTAAGAATCAGAGATTTTCTAAAATATTTGCTTTGGTCTTAAATGTTAAGCATATCAAAATACTAACTACAACTGGCAATCTCCAACTTGCAAATATCATTGTTTCAAAAATTCATTTTTATATATTAACTGATTGGCAGTCAAAGAATATTTTCTAATACTTTGAAGGACCACTAATTCTCTAGGTCAATCTAAAAAGTCCCCTATGGCTTAGACCACACTTGAAATATAAAATATAAATCTAACAGTTTGATATGATTCCCCCACATCAAACTACCATTTATAACATTGTTTTTCTTTATTTTTATTTTTTAAAAAGTAGAGATGCGATCTCAATGTTGCTGTTTTATTTATTTATTTACTTAATCCTGAATTCAGTTAGTAATTGTCTCCCATAGGTGTCTATCTCCAAAAAAAGGACATGGGGCACCGATTCTGACATTTACTTAATGCCCTCTATGTTCTAAAGTGGCCTGCAGGATGGAAACTTCCTGTGGTGAAAAAAAAAGGATGGCGTTAGGAACTCCCTTCATTCACATCCTTTTCCATTTCATGGTATAATATTCAAATTTATTTGGATGCTCATAGATAAAAGATTTTCTTAAAAAACAAAAACTCATAAAATCAATTGAAAGGGCAGAATAACAGTATTTTATCAACACTCCCCTGGCCCTCATTACCTCCTGTTTTCTTCCAGAACCTAACTAGCTTTATAGAGCTTTTTATTCTTCATTCCCATCTCACATTTAAGAGATACAAAATTTTCAAAAATATCACAATTTTAAAAGTTAAAGTATAGGGAACTTATTAATTGAAATGAAGAAATGACTCCAGTCACATTATTCCTGCTGAATCTTTTTATCTTTCATACCACTTTTTAAGACTGGTGATTAGAGGCTTAGCAAAGACTTTTCATGAATAAACAAACAAAACAGACAATGAAGTTGATAAAAACTGGAAAACCCGCAATTTACTGCATTCAAAAATGGGGTCTAAGCAACAATGTAATCAATAATGAAAGCAGTCAAAATAAAGACATTTAAAATAACCTTAGTAGTAACTTTCACATCAAGTATGGCAGTCTCTAAGCCAATGTTATTTTAAATATGTTTCAGTTTCGAATGACTAAAGCTGTTAATAAAAATATGAAAATATTATGACATTTAGCTGACAGCACACACAAAAAAGCTCTGTTACAAAGTGACCAAGTCACAGTATACAAAATATACAATCTATAAACCCAGAAAGTTCTACAGTAAATATACAGAGGAGCAGCAGGTTGGTTTCACTCTTATCAAAAATCTGTGATTCAGAATGTAAGCAAAACATGGTTCCAACATGGAAAACAACAACTCTGTGGCCTCTTATTGAATAAATAATATTAGAAAGAAGGTAGACACAGAGAAAAGAGGTCTGTTAGAGTGGCCACCCCCATCTAGACCAATCTATAGAGACCTGAATGTGACTCTAGGCTCTACCAGTGACAGGCTGAGTAATCTTCAAATGATGTTGGGCCCCCACCTTCCACACCAATAAAATAAGAGGGTCAGCCTGGTCATACTCTAAGGTCTAAACCTTTAACCTCTTTTTTTTTTTTTTGAGACAGAGACTTGCTCTGTCACCCAGGCTGGAGGGCAGTTAATACGATCTTGGCTCAAGCACAACCTCCACCTCCCAGGTTCAAGCAATTCTTGTGCCTCAGCCTCCCAAGTAGCTGGGATTACACGCAGCCACCACCACACTGGCTAATGTTTTGTATTTTTCATAGAGACAGGATTTCACCAGGTTGGCCAGGCTGGTATCGAACTCCTGTCCTTAAGTGATCTGCCTTCCTTGGCCTCCCAAAGTGCTGGGATTATAGGCGTGAGCCAGGGTGCCCGGCCTAAACCTTTAACTCGAAATCTTTAACTCTAAAGGAAGTCCCTTTATAAGTTTGTGAGCAATTACTTAATAATATACTATGCTTTTGTGTCCATTAGTAAAATGCAAGAAATTAATACAAACCACTCAACTATGGCTAAAAGATTACAACCAAGCCACTGCATAAGAGCATGGCAAAGCTGCAATGCAACAAAGCAAAAGAGATGCTGCATTTGGCATGTACTGGTGCTAAGGCGAAACACAGCCAATTGCTATGTTTTATGAGGCCACTTCACTCTAGCTCAAAGACTCAAGTCATAAGCAACACAGAATTATTATGAAAGAATATCTAGGTAATTCAAACCAATTAGTGAAAAATCAGTTTTATTTCATGTAGAGAAAATAGGATTATTTTAAAAATTCACTGGTTTTGGTGTTATATAAATATATTGTGGTTTTGGGTATAGTAAAAGCAGAGTTAACATAAAATGACTAATCATAATACTTTTTTATATTTGCCAAGAAACTAGTATATTAATTACCTAAATTTTGAGATGACAAATATTTATAAAGCGCTTTATACTTTTTATTTTTTATATCAAAAATATATTAAGAAATAGGCCTGTAATCCCAGCACTTTGGGAGGCCAAGGTGGGCGGATCACAAGGTCAGGAGATCGAGACCATCCTGACTAACACGTTGAAATTCGGTCTCTATTAAAAATACTATTAAAAAAATCTATTAAAAAAATTAGCCAGGAGTGGTGGAATGTGCATGTAGTCCCAGCTACTCGAGAGGCTGAGGCAAGAGAATTGCTTGAACCTGGAGGCGGAGGTTACAGTGAGCCAAGATCACACTACTGCACTCCAGCCTCAGTGACAGAGCAAGACTCCATCTCAAAAAAAAAAAAAAAAAAAAAAAAAAAAATATATATACACACACACACAAGCTTTAAAATACACACACACACACACACACACACACACACACATATAAATAGCTTTTTAAAGCCATTTAAAGGGCAGTCAATAAACATTTAAATATTTAGGAATAATTTAACTCAGTTGAAATGATCTATCATTAAGCCAGAAGAGTAGCAGATAAAATTCCTCAAAAATATTGTCTTTCTCTGCTGTATAACAAAATTACTTCCTGTATCATTACTACCACCATCTTCTTCAGTAAATACTTATTAAGCTTTGGTACTATGTGCAAACCATTCATATTAAGGTTACATGAAGTAAAAGATACAGTCCCTAGAGATTAAAACCTTACAGCCAAATTAAGGAAACAAAGTTTATTTATAAACACAATAAACAGTGTTTGTAAGTTTGCATTATTAAGTATCAAGTAAGAAGTACCAACAATCAATGTTAATGCAGAGCAAGGAAAGCACAACAAGGGTAGTTGGTCAGTACAGTTTTAGTAGAAGAGCCATAAGCTGGGTATTAAATAAGAGAACTTGATGCTTAGCACAGAAAACACAAAAGAAACTACTTTCTGCTCTTTGGGAACTTATACCGTTCCATATATGAGTTATGTCTATACTAGTAAGCAATAAAGAGAATGAACTGTATCAAAAATGCAATCAACTAAAGAGGCATTTGATAAGCAGCTAACATAACAAGTTATTAAAAGGGGAAGTTTCTGCTGAGAACGAAAGACAATAGAAATGACATTCCAAAGCAGCTGCCAGAACATTCTCAAAAAAGTCAAAAGAGGCAGTCTAAAGAAAAGAATGCTGAGGTGTGTAGCTTCCTACCCCCACCACTACTGAGGTGGTACTTGAAGGAGATTACAGAGTAGGTTTCAGAGATTTCCCTGGAGAAAGCTGTAGTAACAGGGGCCTGTCTTCAAGGTGGAAAAGTGGAAGATGCTTGTCCCATACCTAAAAACTAGGGAAAAAGGCTTTGGGGAGATGACTTGAAGAATCTGACATGTGTCTCAAGCACTTCCAAGAACATGCTGACCTGGCACCTGATTAATCCTGGAAAATCAAAAGGATGAGAAGTTGCCTCAAGAGGCATGTGAAAATGAGAGGGCTGTACTGGGACCACCAGCAGAGTTTGTGCAAAGAATGAATGCTCCCTATGTGGCCCCTAAAGGAGAGTGAGCAACCTGGGGTGGGGTCACATGAATCCATCCAAGAGGGGTATCTGGAGTTTGCACAGACCTCAGCAAAGTGAAGGTGAAGGTACTGCTAGCTCCAAGAGGCTAAGGAAGAAGTAAGTAACCAACCAGAACCTAAGATTCACTGTCAAGGAATTGAGGTGAAAATCTAGAGCCACTGAGGTGGGAGACAGAAGATTCACCAGTGAAAGAATAAGCTTTAAACATGTGCAACAGCTACAAAAGCACTAAAGCTAGATCACCAGCTAGCTTCTTCACTAATCAACTAAAAGTTTGCTGCTCCTCTTTACACTTTTCCCTTCTTCCTTGTCCAATTTTGGAAGGATAAGAAACCAGAACTGGCAAGACAAAGCAGGAAGAGTAGAAAAACCAGGTAAGAAGTAAAAAGGCAATGATACTCCCTTCCCCCGTTACTGGCTTCCCCCTTGCAATAGACAGAGCAAGAGACCAGTTAAGAGAGAAGAAGCGTCATCTTTATTTCAGGCTTGGTCTGCAGTTTTTACTTGTTGGTAAAGGGCAATTTAATTTTAATAATCAAATTGAGACTTTTGTGACTTTGTTACTGAAGGGTGATTTGTATTATCTACAAGCAACCAGAAAAATTAAGTTAATCCATGGCAGAGGATGAAACAGTCTCAAAGAGTAAACTGAAAGGGACAAAAAGGGGGAAAAAGTAATTTGAAAGTGACCAAAAAAAAGCTTTTTATGATTACATCCCACAAGGCCTGCTTTTCAACCTAATACCCTGAAAAATTAACACAGTGGAGAACACAGAAGTATATAAACGTGGTCTTATAAAATATAACTGAATCCATCCAGCTTCACTGCCTATCCTGAGATAGTTCAGCCTTTAACATTTGCAGAAACTTGCCATAACATAGCTCAAGAATCTAATATTAATTCTTAAAACTTGACATGAGTGAGCTAAATATGCTAGACTCCCTTTAAAAGGCAGAGACTGTGTCTTGCTCCCTGCTGTATCTGTAACATTTCCCAAAGTCCCCCTTACATAAAAGGTGCTTAAAGAACTGCTGCTCTGCTTACCATGAGAAGGCTGCTCTGTTAGGCTCTTAGGAAATAGGATCTGAACAAATATGCATACAGCCAGAACTGCTTTTTAGTTAAAAATATATTGAGCTTCGCTATGGACAAAATTATAATATATATTACTTTAATGCTTAACCTTACATAGTCAGCCAAATCTTTGAAACATGCACACTGTATTTTCAGTACTATACTACCACAATACAGAATAAATGTGAAACCTTTAAACTTTGATATTCAAAGGAGAAAAAAATTCTACTGCATATATATTTTTAAAGAGTTTAGCAGAAAACCCTCAAAAAAGGTATGCTATCATATAATGCTGTTAAATGCAGAATGGTTTAAAAGGAGAGAAGCATTTTAAAAATACCCATATTTCATTAATATGCATATTAGTGTATGTCTTTTCAGTGAGCAATAGCCTGTGTTAAGAGACTACTATGTGCTACTACAACTCTGTAAAATAGGTATTATCATGTCTATTTTAAAGATTAGGAAACTGAGGCTGAGTTTAATGACTTGCTCAAGGTCACAACAGTAGTAAGTGGTGGAGTGAGAATTTTAACTCACTGTGGCAGGTTCCCACGCTGCTCTTAAGTGTGCTGCCACTATAATGCTGAAGAGTTGAGTTCTACTGACTTCTTTCCAAAAGAAATAAAATCCAATTTTAATGGTTACGTTTACAATGTACAATAATGAAATGTAAGCCAATGTCAAGTTCCAATCACAGCTGAACATACCTCTGCTAATATGAATTCATTAATAAACTCTTCATGAGTAAAAATTCTATATGACAGAAGGTAGTAAAGTTTACAACAGTCCCTCCCTATGTTTATATACACTCATGATGTCATGCTTATGGTATAGTATTTATAATAAGTGCATATGACTATAAAATTTGACAACTTTCAAAATGGTACATAAAAAAAGCAAGTCTTATTACATGGTGGTAGAAACAGAAAGATGTTGGCTGTAACAGAGAGTCCTATCATCAGATTGTCTCATTCTCAGGCCTTAACTTAGTAAATAAAGGCCGGAGAACCCCTAGATATTTCAGTATATATCAATGGTTCTTAATTGGAATGATTCTGCCCCAACTACCCTGCTCCATCCTCGGGAAATTTGGTAGTATCTGGTGGCATGTTTATTGTCATGACTGGGGGTGGGTGGTGAGGATATCTACTGGTACCTATTGAGTAGTGCCAGGGATGATATGCTGCTAAACATTCTATAATGCACAGGAGACATCTCACTACCAACAAGGAATTATCTAGTCCAAAATGTCAACAGACACTGAGAAGCCTAGTATAAAGAAATATCTGAGGTACCTAGCAGAGGGGGTGGAGAGAGTATTTACAGACTGTAACCACAAACACAAAACCAGAGAGTCCAAGTAACACTCAGTAAAGATTAGATGTGGCATTCAAGCAGTGTGAGAGCACTGTCCTGAGAGTACCCTCTTGTCTCATTAGATGTGAGGGGGGTAATGTAATGGGAGAAAATAGCAGCTTACACTCAATACGCCTCCCTTTACCAGTGGTGCTGACTTATTTTTTTCTGATAAAAGAACAGGAAATTGAAAAAGTGCTAAGTAGAAAGAAAAAAAATGTACTGAAAAGCAACGGCTTTTATTAAACAGTACACAGTCCCACTACAAATTTACTGAGTTTTCCTATTACTTACAGTAGGGCTCTAGAGGGTTACATCTAAAATGAGAACAGTGGATGTTATGGACAAATCATAAGATAAAATCAGAATAAATATTCATGTGCTTCATTCAGGATATCAGCATTCAGAAGATCAAACACTATTGCAGGAAGCCTGGCTTTTAGACTCCAAATGTGTAAATGTTCTGATGATATACTACTATCATTCCTTCTTAGATCTTCCTTTCTCTGAATGCAATACTGACAAAAAAAGGAAACAAAGCACTGGGCACACAGCAACATCTGAGACAGTGGTGACATAAAACAAAAGACAAAAAAGAAAACTTCACAAAATGGTGGTTGAGTTTCAATGCTATGTACTTGCAACTTTTCCTCTTTCATTTATGCTTTCATTCTGTAGTCCTTTAATGTTATCTGTTCTATCCTCAATCACATTTCTTCACTAAAATCTTTTTATCCTCTTTTCATCCTTTTTTTCACTCTCATTTCCTTCCTTTCCTCTCTTCCGAATCTAATGTCTTACTTCACTCTTTCGAAAGTGCCAACCAGAAATGGAATTATATGAGACCTTTAGAGTTGAGTCAGACTCAGAGGCTATCTAGCAGTAACCCCCACAACGTCCATCTCTCTTCAGCATACCAACACTCTTAACAAGCTGTTAGGAGACAGCTTAAACACATTAAGGTACATCACCTTTCTTTCAGACACCACAAATCACTTCTCACTGATATGTATTGCTAGATTGCTGGTGAGAGCCAAGCAGAACAATATAACTGATATGAATTGCTCTGGCTTCACAGATACCAATTCCTTCTCATACTCAACATTTACTAAATTAGAAAAAAGTTCACTAATTTAAGTACAATCCTAAACTACACTTGGGCAAATTCGTATGCTATCTGTTCTTTGAAAATTATCCTTAGATAGACAATGAACTGCATGCAGACACAGTGTTATTCATCTAATAAGTCTTGTTTGACATTTTGTCAGGATAAGGAATAACTCACTAAATGCCCCAAATTGATACTCAAGGTATGTTTTACCCTCCTACCTTCCTCTGAAAGTTAATTCTCCCCTTAACTGAGTAACCAATAAGATACTGTTTAATTTCGAGGATTCTGGGTCACATTAGGTAAATACGGTACTGTACTTCAAATGGTACTGTAGTGTGATGCCTCGTGGAGCCCTGGCACATGCATGGGAGCAACAGTGATTTATTATTGTGGAATAAAGGAGCTAACCCCTCATTTGTTCTGTGCTGGCTTAGCCTTAAAGGGCAAGGAGGTGCATGTCCCATACACCCACCGTTCCGTTGTGCTGTCTACTTTAAATTCATGTTGTTAGCGTTCCACCAAAGTTTGTAGGGTTTTGGAGGTAAGTCTCGGGCTGTTGCTTCGGCGGAGGAGCCGCGTTCCCCACGCCGCGGGCGCAGGGCGCGCTGCCTCCCGGGCAGGAAGGTGAGCCCAGCGCGGCCCGCACGGGGTCGCCACCCGCCCCGCCGCCGCGCCCTTTACCTTGGTGAGCTGGGCGATTTTCTTGCTCATTTTCAGGTGCATCTCCTGGCTATAGTCCATGCTGTGCCCAGCCAGCTGCGCGGCGGCCGACGAGGGCGCGAATTTGGCCGCCCCGGCCACCGGGCCGCCGTAATAGTGCTGCTGCCAGCTCATGCCCGGGGTCGCCATCTTCCCGACAGACCCCAACTGGGGCACCTGTCCCCGCGCGCGGAGACAGGCCCGCGGAGCAACGACGTCTGTGAGGCAAGAGCCGCGGCGGCCGCTTCCCAACCCGACACCCGGCGCCCGCCAGCCCTGGCCTCAGGCGACCTCCCGCCCGCGACCCCCGAGTCACCCCTGGAAGGGACGGGGCGGTCCCGCCGGCCCCAAGCCGCGGGGACAGCGGCGCGGGGCAAATGCCCGGGTTTGGGCGGCGGCGGCCCGGGGCCGGGCCAGCTCTCGCCGGCTCCTCAGCCTGCGCCAAGCGGTGGCGTCGAGGACAGCGCGGCTCCGCGGGTCCCGCTCGCAGCCCGCACCGAGGACTTGGCGAGGCTGCGGAGGGAGGAGGAGACCGGGCAGGCTGCGACGGGGGTAGGCGGGGACATGGAGAAGGACGCGGGAGCCGCCGTTACCAGGGCGCGAGCGGGGGCGGCGACGTCATTTCCCCGCAGCCAAGCCCCGCCCCTCTCAGCGCCGCTGCCGCCAGTCCCGCAGCCCCGCGGCCAGTGCGGGCGCCTAGCGAGGGCGCGCCGGGACCGCGCCGCCGGTGCTTCCCCCGTGTGGCGGGGACCCGGCAGCCCAGCCCTGGCGGCGATCCCCGTGTGGCGAGCGTGAGGCCTGACGTAAAAAGAAATTCTCCCCGAGAAGACGGTACCGTAGTCGCCATCAGTTAGCAGAACGCGTGTCTGTTTACAGAGGCTTTCCACGTGCGTCCTCGTGTGTGCAGGGCCCCAAGAAGTGGCCTTTCCCCAAGACGAGCGGCAAGCCCAATCCAGAGACAGCGGTAGTGAAGTATCGCTGTCCTGACCTACCTTCCAGTGGCACACAACTACTGATTGTGACACTGTCTTAGGCTCCCCCTACTGTGTGTCCGGCCACTGTCCCCAGTTCAGTGCTGAGTGTAATTTGTGGAGGGAACACCCCTCTTCAGTCAGCTGGTGGAGCGCCGCATAGCTACTTTCCTCTGGTGGCGCCCAAGACGAATAGGTATGAAACCACTTGGCTGGAAATCAGAATAGGATCGGAGTGAAAGTAATGGGTGAAAACAAAGATGGAACAAGACATCAGTGCTTTAAGGATTTGGAGCTGGGCCAAAATGTGTCATAACTTGTGCATTTTCACCTTCCTAAATGTGTTATTCCCTACCGATTTTCTCTTAACATCTCTATTCCTGCAAGTCAAATGATTTTTTTTTTTGTATCCTGCATTGAAGCATGTGAGTCATTTTAGGGCATGGATAATACAAACTTTAAAAACATAGAATTATACCTGTTTTTTAAAATAATCTTATCTCCACGCAGTTGTGCAGAACCAAATTCCCCCACTCTATGTGATTTATTTTTAGCATGCAAGTAGCCAAAATATCTGAGACTATTAACAAACTAAATCGAGAGCCAAATTAACAAAGATTGTCAGAATATGGCAACATCTAAACGAGGTGAAGATTCGGACCCTGAAATCCTTTCAGATCTGTTGGAATTCCAGAAAGGAAACTTGAAATTGGCTACCTCTCTCCCCAGATGCTAGGTACTGTGTGCCCTTTTCATAGACTTTCCAGGAAAAAAAGATGTCTAGTTCCAACGTTCTGAATGGAGCACATGGCCAGAAACAAATATCCTGCAAATGTTGCTCCTTTCTTAAGCACTAATGATCAAATAAAATTAAATAGACTTAGAAACTAGTGTTATTTCATCAAATTCAAGACATGGAAGAGTCACAGTCATTTTAGAACTCTCACGTTCTTTACATTCTAAGCAGAAATGTATGCTCAAAAGGCTCTCTCTGTTTCACTAAATATGTAAAGTCAAGTCTTGCTAGGACAAAGATGTCGTTTTTGTCACTATGATAAATTGGAAAGAGAATAAGACTGGAAATAAGGAGAAGAATGTGTAGCCTTAGTTGAGTCACCCAACCTGTTCACTTCTCAAGTGATTCTTCTGAAAAGAGTGTTACCAGCTTCTTCCAGCTCTGACTTGGTAATTAGAAGTTAGGACTCTGGCCCACTGGTAATTCACTCTGAATTCCATCACATGAGTTTCCATCATCACTATGTGGCATAGCCCAAAAAGACCCTTTTCTTAAATACTATGCTCAGAATAAACCCACTGTCATTTCATGAATTTAATATTTTTACCTCACTACAATGGGATAAAATAAGTCACAATTAAAATTATATTTAATTATAAATAATGAATAGAAGCATAATAATAATACAGGTTGAATGTCCTTTATCCAAAATGCTTGGTGCCTGAGGTGTTCTGGATTTCAGACTTTTTAGGATTTTGGAATATTTGCATCATACTTACTGGTTGAGCTTCTCAAATCCAAAAATCTGAAATCCAAAATGTTCCAATGAGCACTTCCTCTGGTTGTGTTGGCACTCAAAATTTCTGGTTTTGGAGCATTTTAGATTTTGAGTTTTCAGATTTGGTATGCTCAGCTGATAAGATATACTGTATTAGCTGATCTCGCATTGCTGTGAAGAAATACCTGAGTCTGGGTAATTTATAAAGAAAAGAGGTTGAATTGGCTTACAGTTCTGTAGGCTGTACAGGAATTGTAGAAGTTTCTGCTTCTGGAGAGGCCTTGGAAACCTACAATCACAGCAGAAGATGAAGGGGAAGCAGGCACAACTTACAGGGCTGGAGTAGCAGGGAGAAAGAGAGTGGGGAGGTGCTGCATACTTTTAAACAACAAGATCTCATGATAACTCACTATCATGAGAACAGCACTGAATGGATGGTGCTAGCCCATTCATGAGAACTTTGCCCCTCAGAAACCTTATAATCATGGAGGAAGGTGAAAGAGAAGCAAGGCACATCTTACATGATGGCAGGTGAGAGAGAGAGAGAGAGAGAGCGAGGAACTGCCAAACACTTATAAAACTATCAGATCTCATGAGAACTCACTATGACAAGAACTGCATGGGGGAAACCATCCCCATGATCCAATTGAAACGGGAAAAGTTCCCTTGTCCCCTTCACAGGGTGTGCAATGGGAGTGTTACTTCTTCAGTGCCCCACTGCTCAAACCTCTAGGGGAGCATACAGATGGGCAGGCTGTGAGGCTCAGACTCCACGGCAGTGTCTAGGGGTGAATGTTTACAGCTGAAGCCCCAGTGGGCGTGTGTTACAGGGTGCTCTTTAGCTTAGCTATCAGCAGGCAGCTAGTGTTAATCTGCTCAATTAGACCCCTGCCTTATTGCAAGGACAGAGGGCTTTTTGTATCCTGGGTTCTTGCCTTGGTGTACTGGAAGAATCAGATCACACATGGGCTTGGAGAATGAGTGCAAGGTTATATTGAGGCGAAGTAGCTCTCAGCAGATGGGGGAGCCAGAAGGGAGATGGTTTTCCCCTGGGGTCAGGCCACTCGGCACCCTGAGCTCTTCTCCTACTGCCTCAGCCAAACTCTGTGTTGCCCTGCCAATTGATGGCCTGCCGGCATGCTGGTGCCTGTCGGTGCATTCCTCTCCACATCCAGCCACCTGTATGTCCCTCTGCTGATGTGCTCCTTTCGACATCCAGCTGCTGTGTGTCCCTCAGCAGATGTGCTCCTATCAACATCCAGTGCCTATGTGTTCCTCCACTGATGTACTTCTCTCGACATCCAGCTGCCTGTGTGTTCCTCTGCTGATGTGCTCCCCTCAATGTCCAGCTGCTTGATGTGCTCCATTTGACGTCCAGCTGCTTGTGTGTTCCTCTGCTGATGTACTCCTCTGAACATCCAGTCACCTGTGTCTGCCTGCTAGGGTCTCCAGATTTTTATAGGCACAAAATGGAGGTGGTGGCAGGCCAGGGTATTCTTGGGAAATGCAACATTTGGGCAGGAAAACAAAAATACCCATCCTCAGGTAGGTCCATGGGCATAGGCCTGGGTGTGGGGCCCTAGTCAGGGACCACGCCCTTCCCCCTTCTGTGTCATTTGAAGGGGCATAGTCCAGTACTTCCTTTCTGTATCGCAATTACCTCCCAGCAAGTCCCTCCCTTGACACGTGGGGATTTCAATTCAAGATGAAATTTGAGTGGAGACACAGAGCCAAACCATATCATCCCACCCCAGCCCCTCCCAAATCTCATGTCCTTCTCACATTTCAAAACACAATTATGCCTTCCCAGCATCTCCCAAAGTCTTAACTTATTCCGGCATTAATAACCCAAGAGTCCAAGCCCAAAGTCTCATCTGAGACAAGGGAAGTCCCTTCCACCTATGAGCCTGTAAAATCAAAAGCAAGTTACTTACTTCCAAGATACAATGGGGGTACAGGCATTGGATAAATGTTCCTGTTCCAACTGAAAGTAATTGGCCAAAACAAAGGGGCCACAGGTCCCATGCAAGTCTGAAACCTGACAGGGCACTCATTAAATCTTAAAACTCCAAAATAATCTCTTTTTGCTCCATGTCTCACATCCAGGACTTGCGGAGGCAAGAGTTGGGCTCCCAAGGCCTTGGGCAGCTTTGCTTCTGTGGCTCTGCAGGGTGTAGCCCCCATGGCTGCCTTCATGGGCTCGTGTTGAGTGCCTGTGGCTTTTCCAGGCACATGATGCAAGCTGTTGGTAGATACAGCATTATTGGGTCTGGAAGATGGTGGCCCTCTTTTCACAGCTCCACTAGGCAATGCCACACTGGGGACTCTGTACAGGTGCTCTGACCCCATATTTCCCTTCTGCACTGCCCTAGCAGAGGTTCTCCATGAGGGTTCCACCCCTGCAGCAAACTTCTGTCTGGGCATCCATATGTTTCCATACAATCTCTAAAACCTAGGCAGAGGTTCCCAAACCTCAATTCTTAACTTCTGTGCACCCACAGGCCCAACACCATGTGTAATGGCCTGAAGCAATGGCCTGAGCTGTATGTTGGCCCCTTTTAGCCACAGCTGGGATGCAGGGCACCGTGTCCCAAGACTGTACAAAGCACCAAGGCCCTGGGCCCAGCCCACGAAACCATTTTTTCCTCCTAGGCTTCTGGGCCGGTGATGGGAGGGGCTGTCAGGAAAATCTCTGAAATGCCCTGGAGTTATTTTACCCATTGTCTCGGCTACAATATTCCTCTTCTTGTTACTTATGCAAGTTTCTGCAACTGGCTTGAATTTCTCCCCAGAAAGTAAGTTTTTCTTTTCTACCACAGAGTCAGGCTGCAAATTTTCTAAACTTTTATTTTCTGCTTCCCTTTTAAATAGGAGTTCCAGTTTCAGATAATCTTTTTGTGAATGCATATGACTGCATGCCTTCAGAAAAAGCCAGGTGACCTCTTGAATGCTTTGCTGCTTAGAAATTTCTTTTGCCAGATATCCTAAATCATCTAAGTTCAAAGTTTCACAGATCTCTAGGGCAGGAGCAAAATGCTGCCAGTCTCTTTGCTAAAGCATAGCAAGAGTGACCTTTACTGCAGTTCCCAATAAATTCCTTATCTACATCTGAAACCACCTCAGCCTGGACTTCATTGTCTATATCACTATCAGCATTTTGGTCAAATTCATTCAACAAGTCTCTAAGAAGTTTCAAACTTTCCCATATCTTCTGTCTTCTTCTGAGCCTTCCAAACTGTTCCAGCATCTGCCTGTTACCCAGTTCCAAAGTTGCTTCCACATGATTAGGTATCTTTATGGCAGTACCCCACTATCCCAGTACTAATTTTTTTTTTGAGATGGACACTGCTATAAAGAATACCTGAGACTGGGTAATTTCTAAAGGAAATAGGTTTAATTGACTCACAGTTCCACATGCTGGGAGGCCTCAGGAAACTTACAATCATGGCAGAAGGCAAAGAGGAAGCAAGGCACGTCTTACATCGTGGCAGGAGAGACAGAGAGAGAGAGAGAGTAAAGGGGGAGGTGCTACTTTAAACCATTAGATCTCATGAGAACTTACTCAATATCATGAGAATAACATGGGAGAAACAGTTCCCATGATCCAATCACCTTCTAGCAGGTCCCCCCTCAACACATGGGGATCACAATTCAAGATGAGATTTGAGTGGGGACCCAGAGCGAAACCATATCAGGGGTTATAGGCATTGGGTAAACATTACCATTCCAAAAAAGAGACATTGGCCAAAAGAAAGGGCCTGCAGGCCCTATGTAAGACTGAAAATCAGCAGGGCAGTCATTAAATCTTAAATCTCCAAAGTAATCTCCTTTGACTCCATATCTTATATCCAGGGCACACTGATGAAAGAGGTGGGCTCCCAAGGCCTTGGGCAGCTCCACTCCTGTGACTTTCCAGATTTCAGGCCCCACAGTTGCTCTCATGGGCTGGCATCAAGTGCCTGTGGCATTTCCAGGCACAGGGTGCAAGCTGCTAGTGGCCCTACTGTAAGGGCTTCAGGATGGCAGCCCACTTCTCACAGCTCCACTAGGCAATGTCCCAGTGAAAACTCTGTGTGAGGTCTTCAACCCCAAATTTCTCGTTGGCACTGCCCTAGTATAGGTTCTCTATGAGGGTTCTGCCCCTGCAGCAGACTTCTGCTTACATATCCAGGTTTTTTCATATACCCTCTAAAATCTAGGCAGAGGCTCCCAAGCCTCAACTCTTGCACTCTGCATATCCACAGGCTTAATACAACCAAGGTTTATGGCTTGCAGCCTCTGAAGCAACATCCCAAGCTGTATTTGGAGCCCTTGAGCCAAGACTAGAGCCAGAGCAGGGAGCAGTGTCCTAAGGCTGCACAGTGTAGCAGAACCCTGTGTGTGGCCCATGAAACAATTTTTCCCTCCTAGGGCTCCAGGTCTGTGGTGGAAGAGGTTGCCTCCAATTCCTTGAAGGCCTTCTGCCCATTGTCTTGCCTATCAGCATTTGCCTTTCCTTTTGTTATGCAAATTTTTCCACCCTGCTTGAATTCCTCTGCTGAAAATGAGTGTTTTCTTTCTACCACATGACCAAGCTGCAAATTTTCTAAACGTTTATGCTCTGCTTCCTTGTTAAATATAAGTTCCAGTTTCATATCATTTTTTCGCACACATATGAGCATACATTTAGAAGCAGCCAGGCCACATCTTGAATGCTTTGCTGCTTAGAAATTTCTTCTGCCAGGTGCCCTAAATCATGACTCTCAAATTCAAAGTTCCACAGATCCCTAGGGCGGGAGCACAATCCAACCAAGCCATTTGCTAAGGCATAACAAAAGAGACATTTGCTCCAGTTTTCAATAATTCCTCATTGCCATCTGAGACCTCTTCCACCTGAACTTCATTGTCCATATCACTATTAGCATTTTGGTCACAAAAACTTAACAGGTCCCTAGGAAGTTCCAAACTTTCCCTCATTTCCCTGTCTTTTTCTGAGCCCTCTACACTGTTCCAATCTCTTACAGTTACCAAGTTCCAAAGTCACTTCCACATTTTCAGGTATCTTTATAGCAATGCCCCACTCCTCAGTACCAATTTTCTGTATTAGTCCATTCTTACATTACTATAAAGAAATATCTGAGACTGGGTAATTTTTTTTTTTTTAAAGGCTTAATAGGCTCACAGTTCTGCAGGATGCACAGGAAGCATAAAAGCTTTTGCTTCTAGGGAGGCCTCAGGAAACTTATAATCATGGAGGAAGGTGAAGAGGAAGCAAACACATCTTACATGGCCAGAGAAGGAGGAAGAGAGAGCAGGGGGAGCTGCTATACACTTTTAAACAGCCAGATCTCATGATAAGTCACCCACTCATTATCATGGGAAAAGCACCAAGGTAATGGTGTCAACCCATTCATGAGAACTTTCTCTTCATCATCCAATCACCTCCTGCCGGGCTCTACCTCCAACAGGACATTACAGTTCCACATGAGATCTGGTAGAGACAGAGATCCAAACCATATCACACCCATAATCCCATCACCCCAAACCTCACTTTAAAAAAATCTAACAAAGTGAGTGTGCAAAAGGAGAGAAAATGAGAGAAATTAGTTAGGCAAGAAATCTTGACTTAGTGCCTGTTTCTCTCATGAGATTGTTTGTGTAGAAATATTCGTTGACTGCCTATTGTCTTCCAGGTACTGAGGCTGCAGTGATGACTAAAAAGCAGTCACTTCAGGACAGTAGTCTCTATCTTGAAAAAGTTAGAAGTCTAGTGAAGACAGACAAATGACGAATCAGGTGCTACAAAATGGGTGAGTGTGAAAGGAACTCCAAGAGGGTCACTTAACCTAGCCTTGGGGTGTCAGAGAAGGTTTCATACACACAAATCTAATGCTTGAATAGATCCTGAAAGATGAATTTTTCAGGTAAATAGGTAGGAAGATAGACTATAAGCTCTGAGGATGGTAAGGGCAAAGCCCTAGAGATTAGATGAAAGCATGACCTATTTAGTGTAATATGGCTAGAGCACAGTTTGAGAGGGATGTCAGAATGTGAGGAGGAAAAGGTATAAAAATTACTCATGGAAGGGGGACTTACATGCCTTGACAAGAGGATTGGGTCTCTGTTCTGCAGGCAGTCATGAGCCACTGGAGGGCTTTAAGCAGGAACATGAAAGTAGTAATATTTTCATTTTAGTTACATAATTCTTGTGACTGTGGAAAATTGATTATGGGGCAACTTTATAAACAAGGAGACTAGTTAGCAGGCTATGGCACATGTTCTGGTGAGAGATGATGAACGATTGACCTAAGATAAGGCAGTGAGAGTAGGAAAAAAAAGGATGGATGTGAAATATCCATAAGGTAAAACAGAAAGAACGTTGAGGCTGAGGAAGAGAGAG
>PVKP010036711.1:0-22239 GCA_004027715.1 Plecturocebus donacophilus | reverse complement strand
ATCAGGCATTAGATTCTCATAAGGAGTATGCAACCTAGATCCCTAGTATGCGCAATTCAAAATAGGGTTCGTGCTCCTAGGAGAATCTAATGCTGTTGCTGCTCTGACAGGAGGCGGAGCTCAGGTGATAACGCTCACCTCCTGCTATGTGGCCCAGTTCTGAACAGGCTGTGGACTGCTACCGGCCTGTGTCCCGGGGGTTTGGGACCCCTGCTATAATGGAAAGGTTACTCTGGCCACAGATGGGTTGGAGGGAAGCTCCCCTTAGCTCCAGAGCTAGTGCGATGGTGAGGACTTGGTGACACAGTGCATGGTGTCTCCTAGTAAGGGCTCTGTAGAGGGTTACTGGTTAATACTTTTCATAATGGCCACCTGGCATGGTTGATGGGAGGATTGAATGGAAAAGGGGCCAAGAAGGACTTAGTAAGTGATAAGGAGAACACTAGGATAAGCATCCAAAAGTACCAACGAGTCTGTATTTGGTGGTGCTGGATAAAGGTAGTTTGAAAAGATGTGATTGCCTATTGTCCAGGATGGTTTTAGATGGGATTCATGCAAAAGAGGAAGGAAGCTGGAGCAGGGAGGCACTGACCCCATGTGTCGTCTTCCAGAAGCCCAAAGACAGTGGAAACGATCTGAGAGAAGGAGCACTTGTTTTTTATTTCTTTTATTCAGATTCAGCTGAAAGCCCCTCTTAAGTTTCCTGTCAGGGTGCTGATACACAGAGCTACTCCTGAAAGATTCAGAGTGTGGGTGAGGGCTGTGAGGTCACCTCCTGCAGGCTCTCGGTAGGAGTACTGCTGGGCAGCGGGAAGCTCCCTCATTTCATTCGTGCAACTCAGTGTCCGGAAGTGGAACCTGATGTGAGCTCCCACCTTCCTTCAACTTGACTGGTGACTCTACCTTTTCTTTTTTTCTTTTGAGACAGAGTCTTGCTCTGTCACTCAGGCTGGAGTGCAGTGGTGCAGTTGCAGCTCACTGCAGCCTGGGCCTCCTGGGCTCAAGGGATCCCCCCACCTCAGCCTCCCTAGTAGCTGGGACTACTCGCATGCACCACCACCCCCGGCTAATTTTTTTATTTCTTGTAGAGATGTGGTCTCACTCACTGTGTTGCCCTGGCTGGTCTCGACCTCCTGGGCTCAAGCAATCCTTCTGCCTTGGCCTCCCAAAGTACTGGGAATGAGCCACTGTGCCCGGCTTCTTCTTCTTTTTTTTTTTTTTTTTTTAAGAGCTATGGTCTGTCACCCAGGCTGGGTGCAGTGGCTATTCACAGGAACAGTTATAGCTCACTGCAGCCTCAAACTCCTGGGCTCAAGTGATCCCCCACCTCAGCCTGTAACTGAGACTACCAGCATTCGTCACCACAGCCAGCTTATGACAGTACCTTCTGATGCTTTCATGCAACGAAGACTGCTGTTTGTCTTGGAAGGAAACACGACAAGCGTTTTATCCCAATAGCTAAAGAACTCTGACTGTCCTCCTCCACACCCTTGACAGAGGGCCATCTGCCAGTGATTGGGAATGCACCAGACAGCCCATCCTAATTTTGGACACAATTAATTGTTAGAATCTGCTTTGTAACATGAGGCCAAATCCATCTCTTGTAAGTCCTGGTCTGGCCTTCAGGAGCTACACAGATCCAGTGCCTCCTCTTTATGGCATTAAGTATTTGACAGGGACCCTGGGCTCTGGGCTACCCTTGAGACCTCCAGGTCTTCTGTTCACAAACTGAACACCTCCCCCCGCCCCGCAAAAAAGGTGTTTTTTTACTTAACGATGCTTTTATGAATAGTCTTGTACATAAATCTTTTCATACTTGCCTTTGGATACATTTCTATAAATGAAACTTCTGGGACAAATGGTGCATTTTATAGTTTGTGCTATATATTTCTTCCAAAGGGGTGATTTTTGCTTGTACACCGCCAGCAATTTACAAGAGAGCCTGTTTCCCCCACACCCTACCCACCAACATGGGGAATTTTTCATTCTTTTAATCATTGCCAATCTGATAAGGGGAAATGGTTATCTCATGATTGCTTTAATTTGCATTTCTTTGATTATGGATGAGATTGGACATGTTTTCCAACCACATCCTATACTTTTGCAGTTGAGTTTTGGAGCTCAAGGCAAGACCTTACATGTATTCCAGTTACATTTTATCTTGTTGGATTCAACCAATCATTCCTTCCTGTTGAGATAATTTGGACCCTGACTCTGCAGTCCCAGCGGGTTGGCCTTCCTTCCCAATCTGGTGTTATTTGCACAGTTGATAAGCAGTTATCTTTGGACTTATCCAAGTTGTTGACAGAGTGTTAATGAGTGGAGAACCAAGGACAGAACTGCTTGGCATTCCACTAGAGAATGCCTTGGGATGACACTGTCCCATCGCTGTTACAGTTCAACCTCACCACACCTGGGAGTCACGGCCATTTAGGAACCTTCACCTGGGACACAGACTCCACCCTTGGCCCTGATTAGCTATGTGGCCCTGAGCAAGTGCTGTCGTCTTTCACTGAGCTGTACTTTTGAGCTCCAGCAGCCTTTTTCGCACTATTCTGTCCATAAGACTTTCATGAGAAGCAGAACGGTGGCTGTGGAGGTTGGAATCCGCTAAGGAGTGTGTAACAACTCACCTGCCAAATTAAAAAAAGAAAAAAAAAAGAATTTCATGAGAAACGGTCAAATTGTTGTCAAAAGTCATGGCTCTATCACAAAGTGTTCACCCCATTTTCTGATTTAGTAGGATGAACATGAAGCCTTCTGTCATGGACATTGACCTCTGGGATCGCCCTTCCTATGTGCTGGTCAACCATCTGTTTGATTTTCTGCCCAAGAATTCCTGAAGCTCAACAGCCTTCAGTTTATCCAATTCACACATTTTTGTTAAAAATATATAGGGTTTAAAAAAAAAAAGAAGGGCCGGGCGTGGTGGCTTACGCCTGTAATCCAAGCACTTTGGAGGCCAAGGCAGGTGGAGCACCTGAGGTCAGGAGTTCAAGACCAGCCTGACCAACATGGTGAAACCCCGTCTTTAAAAAAAAAAAATATATATATATATATGATTTTGGCCAGATGCAGTGGCTCACGCCTGTAATCCCAGCACTTTGGGAGGCTGAGGTGGGCAGATCACAAGGTCAAGAGATGAAGACCCTCCTGGCCATCATGACGAAACCCCATCTCTACTAAAAATACAAAAAATAGCTGGACGTGGTAGTGTGCACCTGTAGTCTCAGCTACTCAGGAGGCTGAGGCAGGAGAATCACTTGAACCTGGGAGGTGGAGGTTGCAGTGAGCTGATATCGCACCATTGCACTCTAGCCTGGGCTACAGAGCAAGACTCTGCCTCAAAAAAAGAGATTTAAAAAATATGTATATATATAATAGTAAATGATAGTACAAGCTGCTGTGCTTTGTTTATGTGGTTGGTTGGTTGGTTGGTTGTTTTTTGAGATGGAGTCTCGCTCTGTTTCCCAGGCTGGAGTGCAGTGGTGCGATCTCGGCTCACTGCAACCTCTGACTCCTGGGTTCAAGTGATTCTCCTGCCTTAGCCTCCCAAGTAGCTGGGATTACAGGCACATGCCACCATGCCTGGCTAATTTTTGTTTTTGTTTTTGTTTTTGTTTTTGAGATGGAGTCTCACTCTGCTGCCCAGGCTGAAGTGCAGTGATGTGATCTTGGCTCACTGCAACCTCTGACTCCTGGGTTCAAGTGATTCTCCTGCCTTAGCCTCCCAAGTAGCTGGGATTACAGGCACATGCCACCATGCCTGGCTAATTTTTGTATTTTTAGCAGAGATAGTGTTTTGCCCTGTTGGCCAGGCTGGTCTCCAACTCTTGACCTCAGATGATCTGCCCGCCTCGGCCTCCCAAATTGCCGGGATTACAGGTATGAGCCACCACACCCAGCCGAGGCTGCTGTAGTTTGAATGTTGGTATCCACTCCACAACTCAGGTTGAAGCTGATCCCCATGGCGATGGTATTGAGAGGTGGGGCTTTTATAAAAGCCTGAGGGAGCGAGTTCAGTCCCCTCGCCCTCCCACTTTCTGCCACCCGAGGACGCAGCAAGAAGACCGTCGCCAGACACCAAATGCTGGCACTTTGATCTTGGACTCGCCCAGAGCTCTGAGAAATGAACTTCTAGTGTTTATAAATGACCCAGTCTGTGGTATTTTGTTAGAGCACAAATGGGCTAACACAAAGGCTGGCCAATCCTTATTGAGCCCTTACCACGTTCTCAGTGCTTCGTAGAAATGAACTGTTTCATCTCACATGCCCCTGAGGTAGGTGCTGGCTTCACTCTATCTTTTATAGGTGACGAAATGGAGGTACAGGAGAGAGGCTAAGTAACCCACCTCAGGTCACCCTTCTCCCATCTAAGTACTAACCAGCCCGACCTTGCTTAGCTTCCAAGATCAGACAAGATGCGGCGCATTCAGGGTGGTATGGCTATAGACAGGTCACCCCTCTTATAAAGGGCAGAGCTGGGGTTTGAACTCAGGCAGTCTGACTCCATGGTTCAGGCTCTGAATGGCAATGTTCTGCTGCTTCTATAAATAAATGAGGATAAGAAAGGAATAATTGGAAATGATTTCTCCCCCAAACTGTGAAGCTGCATTGCAAACAGTGGTCTCAGCTACTAAAGCATGACGAACAGCTTTTTCATCTCGTGAAAGAACCTCATGCAAAGGAGGGAGTGAGGAGAGAAGGGAAGCCCAGAGCCTGAAGAACCTGTAACTGGGGTGCACAGCCTCTGAGTAATCCCAAGTGAACCGTGTGAACCTGCAGTGAGTGTCTGTGGCCACGGGGCAGAACACACAAACACCAGGCCTCCAGATTCTCACTAAGATTGTGTCATGAGACAGGACCTCGCTGCCCAGCCCCTGCCTCCCAATAACAGGATTACGAGGCGGAGCGCGGTTACTGCTGGCACAGCGAGCGACAGATGCAGCCAGGACTGGGCGCCAATCGACGGATTCCCAATATTGTCTTCCAGTTGCTAGACTACGCTGCTTTCCAGTACATTATTTGGAATATAAAAACTAAAATGTAAGTAAAGCATTTTCATACAAATAATTTCAACCGCAACAAGGCAATTGGCTTCTGATTAAGTTGGCAAGAGGAGGTAATGAACTCACTCCGATTGACATATTTGGAGATTCTCTTGCCAACTCCAATTGGCAGCTTCATAATTATGGAAACGTCCATGTTATTTCCACTCAGCCAGGGTTAGGCCTGCTGGTATCTGATTCAATGTTTACTTCATGAATGAGGTCAGTTCCCAGCACAGCTGGGGTTTCGGCAAAGGAGTCAGCAGACAGCATTCCCACTAGAATCTGACCAGCGCTTGTCACGCCTTCCAGGGCAACCTTCTCCCAGCTCCCCCAGGTCAGCCGCTCCCGCTAGCATTTTCTGGGGCCCGGCTTCTCTCTCTGTGGAAGCAGACCCAGCACAGGCTGCAGCCTGGACCTGATGTCACATCCAAGCTTCGCCTGGCACAGTGGTTCATCCCTCAGCCTGCCCCTTGGTATTGTAGCACCTCGCTCCTGGACACCCCCCCACACCACCAGTTTCACGCTGCCAGCAAACAGAGTTTTAAGAATTATTTATCCCAGGATGGCTCCACGTGTGTGGTGTGAGAGTGACTCAGAGTGCCGTGGAGGCCACCTCCAAAGGTAATGATGTCCCACAGGCCAAAGTGTCCTTTCACCCAGCTTCCTACACTGATGAAAACAAAAACAAGTCACAAGCTCTCAGAACCCTCATAGGGAGAACACACATTCATGGGGTGACCATCTCTGAGTTTATGAGGTTCCTGGGGAGACTCAGGGCAGAAGGGAAGGGCGGCACCCCACAACAGTGCCAGGGGCCTAGCTCCCAGTGTCTCAAGGCAGCAAAGGGCTGGAGTGTCACTGGCCTGTTTGTCCAAGTCCTGAGCTGTTGCCATAGGATAGCGGCAGTGAGAGAGTGTGCAGTCAGAGTCTGAAGCCGCTGTCTCTGCTCTGGCAGCAATTTCCCTACCTGAGCGCAGTAAGCCAGGAGGAGGCTAAGTGAGGGTGATTTGGTTTGGATCTCAAAATGATCGTGGGCATCATATGATGTGATGACTTTGCCCAAGAAAATCTGGAAAGTGCCATGGAGAAAAAGAATCTGGAGTAGGAGATCGTTTAGGCATTGGAGGCAAACGCAGATTCAAGAAGAAGCTTTATCTTCCTCATTGTTGACAACCAGACTTTGATGGCCACGCCCCATGCTCTGGTCTCCCAACCGGAGAACAGTGAGACAGCTGATGTGAACACAAGAATAAACATCGCAGGGGACTACAGTCCCAAATATAAAGAGGTCGGCTGTCTCTCCCTGTGGCCTCACCAGAAGGAGGGGTTGTTAGTCTAGGATGAGGACTCACTGTCTCATCCTAAGTCCAGCTGCCACAGGAGATTTCGGAACACCTCTCCTCACTTGAGGGTTGACATGCTAGGGTCCCTGGGGCCCGCTGGACAGTTGCAGTCACAGATCACTTCTCTCACGGGCTTTCCTCACAACCGGTCTCAGCCCCAAGATGCTCTTTCTTTTTTTTTTTGAGATGGAGTCTCACTCTGTCACCCTGGCGTTCAGTGGCGTGATCTTGGCTCACTGCAACCTCCACCTCCCAGGTTCTAGGGATTCTCCTACCCCAGCCTTCCGAGTAACTGGGACTACAAGTGCCCGCCACCCACCACGCCCAGCTAATTTTTGTATTTTTAGTAGAGATGGGCTTTCACACTGTTGGCCAGGCTGGTCTCAAATCCTGACCTCGTGATCCACCCACCTCAGGCTTCCAAAGTGCTGAGATTATAGGCGTGAGCCACCCACCATCCTAAGATGCTCCTTCTGTCTGCTCCTGTCCTGACTCAAACATGGGTTGTTTGCCATCAACCTGTGTTGATAAGACAGGTTGTTTGCCTGTCTTATCAACATTGTCATTGTCATATCATCTTAGAATGTTTGTTTGTTTGTTTTTGAGACAGAGTCTCACTCTGTCACCCAGGCTGGAGTGCAGTGGTGGGATCACAGCTCACTGCAGCCTCCAGCTCCCAGGCTCAGTTGATCCTTCCACCACAGCCTCCCAAGTTAGCTGTAACTATAGATGCGCACCACCACCCTCAGCTACATTTTTTGTATTTTTTGTAGAGACAGAGTTTTTTCATGTTGCCCAGGCTGATCTCAAACTCCTGGGCTCATCCAGTCTGCCCTCCTTGGCCTCCCAAAGTACTGGGCTCACAGGTGTGAGCCACTGCACCCAGCCTCACTTTATAATCTTTTAAAATTATTTTTCCCTTGAATATTCTTCGGGAAGTTTTTGACTTCCCAAACTTAACCTGTTTTGTGCTGCTCTAACAATGCTTGGGACCGAGTAATTTATAATGAACAGGAATTTATTTCTCACCCTTCTGAAGGCTGAGAAGTCCCAGATCAAGGTGCCACCATCTGGCAAGGGCCTCCTTACCGCATCATCCCATGGCAGAAGACGGACGGCGGTAGTGGGTGGGAGAGAAAGACAGACAAAAGGGGGCTGAACTCGTTCCTTTATAAGGAACCCACTCCTGAGATAATGGCATTAATCCATCATCCATTAAACACCTCTGAAGGGTCCCACCTCCCAACATCTCCATATTAAGGATCAGGTTTCCAGCACATGGATGTTAGAGGGCACAGTCAAACCATAGCAGGCGCTAAGCCAAGTTCTTCCCTTCGCCCTCTCTGGCCTCATGACCCGTGCTCTCTGCCCACTTGCACAGCTGCACTGGCTGCCCTGCTGATGCCCATCCACGCCAGACACACACCCACCTCAGGGTCTTGGCACGTGCCCTTCCCTCCAGCAGGAACGCTCGCCAGGCCATTCCCACAGCTCCCTGCCTCCCTTCCTTCTGTCTTGACTCACTTGCCCCCTCCCCAGGCGCTTCCTTGCCTGTCCTTCCACACGTGACACTCCCAGCTTCTATCCCCATCTGAAATAGCACATGTTACTTGTTCCTTATCTGCCTCCCCCTCTGCAGTGCCAACTCCGCCTGGCAGGGATTTTTGACTCTCTCGCCCACTGCCACAGCCTGGTGCCAGGCATGTCCACCCTGCGGCGTTTACGGAGTGCCCACTGCACACCAGGCACTCATCTTGGCTGCTTCTGCAAATGTTTCTCCAGTGACTAAAGAACTAAAATTCTTCAGACTCAAAGGAACCGTTGTGTCTTCTGATTCCTCCGAGAGCTTTGAGGAGCTGAGCAGATGCGATATCACTTTGCTGTCTCCCTCCACCCCACTGCCCCTCTGACTTCATATATCAGCTCCCCACCGACGTGGGAAAGTGGGGTCATTCCCAGGAAACGCAGATCCTTCCATGACTTAGGAACCCAGGTGTTTGTTCCACTGAGGCCAATTGCTCCGAGCTTTTTCTGAGCTCCTAGGAGGAAATGCATCTGAAATGCTGTCACCCTCCCCTGATCATTACCAGAGCTGTTGAACTGGTGGAGTTGTCAGCGAGGCAACCACAGGCAGGCAGGCAGCCATCACACCGGCTCTGCAGAGAGGGCTGGAGAGCTGATGCCCACGCCACGGGAAAGGGCCGGCGCCTGAGCCAACAGCCTGACTGGAAAGTCTGTGTAAGGGACACCTGGAGGAAGCAGGGACCTCCAGCACCTCCTCCACCGACTAACGCGTGGTGCTCACCCCGCCCGCCATGGGGGCTCACCACCCTTCCCACCCAGAGATACAACCGGGCTGGAGGCTCACGAGTGTTCTCCCAACAAATTGGAACTTCTTTTCTTTCGTCTCATTTGAAAAGGTCTTTTGTGAGCTAGCAAGTGACCCCAGAGTAACCTCTCTATTCCTGTTGGAAGGGAAAATATTTCCAGATCGGAGAGACTGCAGCGCCAAGTCTGGGCCTCTATGAATACTTGATTATGCCTCCTGAATGCAGTCTCCTGAGCATGCGCCAGCCAGGTTCAGAATGAACCCTGGCCGGGTGCAGGGGCTCACGCCTGTAATCCTAGCTCTTTGGAAGGCCAAGACAGGAGGATCACTTGAGCCCAGGAGTTAGAGACCAGCCTGGGCAACATGGTGAGATTCTGTCACTACCAAAAAAAAAAAAATTTAATTAGCCAGTATAGTGGTGCACACCTGTAGTCCTAGCTACTTGGGACACTGAAGTGGGAGGATTGCTTGAGTCTGGGAGGTCAAGGCTGCAGTGAGCCGTGATCACACCACTGCACTCCAGCCTGGGCGACAGAGTGAAGCCCTTTCTCAAAAACAATCAAATAAAATAAACCCTTAAGCAAAGTAACTGCCAATCAGAGGTTTATTATTTGCCCCATTGAGTATCTTAAGACCAAAGCTTCACATTTTCGAGGGTGTGATGTCATGAAATCCCCACGTATGATCGCATTTTGAAAAAGTCATTGTTTATGTGTTGGAAAGTGAGAGGGTTAGCCTATAACTTGGAATATAAACTCCTGAACTGGAAGTTTGAGGTGTGCAAGCAGAATGGGCCACCGAGCTATCGCATTTGCTACGGTGAACTCATGTGACTGCCCCAGAATTCTCTGGAAGTTCAGTGTTCGTCTTCTGAAAAGAGCTGGGACCTCAGTGTGCCGGCTGTTGTAAGGGCAGTATGAGTGGCTTTCTATTTAAAAGCTTTGCACCTGGCTCTTGAGTAGTGCTTGCTTTCCAAAGGGTACCCTTTTTCTCTCGGATTTTTTTCCACCTTCCCCTTTTCTGTTAGTCCAGTTTATCTCAGCCTGCTGGCATGAAGAGGACAATCATAAAAGCCATTTATAAAAGGGGCAGGGAGGTAGTGGTCTTTTGTCTTTGCTGCTGAAACTGGGGCCGGGTAGAGACAAGACGGCCTGAGAAACACTGCTGGGAGTGAGGAGCACAGACCGGCCAGGGACCCAGGAGAAAAGCAGGTTTCCCTGTCTTCACGGTAAAGAGAAGGCAAAGGCAGGTACTCAAGGCCAAGGATCTTCCTAGTCCGCTTGGGTGAGGCCTTTGGACGCTCACCTGGGACCCGGCGTGCCTAATCAAAAACTCCAGATCTGAGCCAGTCACGATGGTGGCGCCTGTAAGTCCCAGCTACTCCGAAAGCTGAGGTGGGAGGATCACTTGAGCCCAGGAGTTTGAGGCCAGCTGGGCAACATAGCAAGATCCTGTCAAATTCCAGATCTGTCACCATCAGTTGTCTCTAGGGAGAGAGGGGCTCAAGAAAGGAAGGAGCATTTAGAAGAGGATGAAGAAAGGCTAGAATCGGAGAAATGGGGGAATGCACAGAAAAAGCAATTTAAGGACAAGACTGAGACCAAGACAGGGATGTCGGGAAACAAGCTCATAGCTTCTTTTGTCCTCTACGTCCAAACACATCTTCATCCCCTTAATTATAGACTAAGAAATGACAAGGCTAAAACAGTCAAGGGCTGGGAATTTAAGACTGTAAAACGGGCTGGGAGTGGGGGCTCGTGCCTGTAATCCCAGCACTTTGGGAGGCCAAAATGGGCAGACCACCTGAGGCCAGGAGTTCGAGACCAGCCTGGCCAACATGATGAAACCTCATCTTTACTAAAAATATAAAACTTAGCCGGGTGTGGTGACACATGCCTGTTAACCCAGCTACTCGGGAGGCTGAGGCATGAGAATCATATGAACCCAGGTGACGGTGGTTGCAGTGAGCCGAGATTGTGCCACTGCACTCCAGCCTGGGTGACACAGTGAGACTGTCTCAAAAAAAAAAAATGTAAAACATCTCACTTCTGACCTTCAGAGGGTCCTCCACTTCCTCTCCCTCCTTCTCCCTCTCCCTTCTTCACCCCTTCCCCCCACCTCCTTCTTCTCCTTCTCCCTCCTTTGCCTTTTTCCTCCATCTCCTTCTTCTCCCCCTACCACCCCTCCTTCCTTCACCCTGGACACAGCCTGTCTTGGAGGAGCAGGAACAGCTCTGAATGACACTGGCTGGGACAGAAGTGCCCTGGGGTCAGGCCTGAGGCAGTCGGGCCCAAACAAGGCAGCAGTTATGCACGGGAGCTTTTCAAGGAGGTTTTGCAGATACAAGGACATTGGACAGGGAGGAACAGAGAAATTCCAGAGATTTTTCACGTGCAAGTGGATATTTCCTTTGAGAGTTTCTAGACTAAATAATACTCCTTGTGTCTAAGGGGGACGGTGTATACTGCTGACCTGGCAATGTTCTCTGCCTGCAGCGTGAGCACGGGCAGGCCCCGCGGCTGCCCGGAGAGGGCTGTAAGCAGAGGAAGGTGAGGTGGCCGCAGTAAGCGTCTCACTGGAGACAGTCGCTGCTGTACCCTCTGCCTGACGCAACGCCATTTCAGGTGGGGAGGAAGACTCCCCTGGCAGATCTTGGGACTCAAACGGGCGGGACATCTAAGAAAAATACACCCAGGCCTCTCTGTTCACCAGTTTTCGTTCTTACATACATACATACATATATATTTATTTAAACAGACTTTATACTTTAAGCAGTTTTAGTTCACAGCAAATTTGAGCAGAAAACACGGAGGTCCCATAGACTCCCTTTCCCAACATACCCACCGCCTCCCGCTCTTCAACATCCTGCCCCCGTTTCATCCCACGGTCGATGGAACGATACTCACACAGCATTATCGCTCGAGTCCATCACCTGCGTTACAGACTCTTGGTGTCATAGGTTCTGTGCGTTTTGACAAATGTACAGTGACGTGGACCTGCCATTGCTGTGTCATACAGAGTAATTTCAGTGTCTGAGAATCCTCCGTGCTCCGCCTGGTAACCCCTCCCTCCCCCAGCCCCTGGTCCCCAAAGCTTTGCCTTTTCCAGGATGTCACATAGTTGGAATCGTGTGGAGCGTAGCCTTTTCACAGTGACTTCTTTCACTTAATAATATGCATGTGCGTTTCCTCCATGTTTTCTCACGGCTCGATAGCTCATTTCCACTGAATAATATTCCATTGTCTGGATGTAGCCATTTTCGTATGTTTTTAACAAGACAGACTCTTCCATGGGGTGACATAACTAGTATTGGAATTAAACCTACAATAAAAGAAATAGGTGGCTTAAATAAAACAAACATATATCAACCCTATCAATACTGAGGCTATTATTATCCTTCTGATTGAAATAAGTAAATTGAGGCACAGAGCGACCCTGATTTACACACAGCAGATAGGTCAGTGATGTGAGAGCCACAGGAAGAACAGAAGAGGCCAGGCACGGTGGCTCACGCCTGTCACCCCAGCACTTTGGAAGGCTGAGGCGGGTGGATCCCCTGAGGTCAGGAGTTTGAGACCAGCCTGGCCAACATGGCAAACCCTGTCTCCATTAAAAATACAAAAATTAGCTGGGCATGGTGGTAGGTGCCTGTAATCCCAGTTACTCAGGAGGCTGAGGCAGGAGAATCACTTGAATCCAGGAGGCGGAGGTTGCAGTGAGCTGAGATCACACTGAGCCTGGGCAATAGAGCAAGACTCCATCTCAAAAAAAAAAATGGCTTAAATAGAACAACTGTATGTCAACCTTATCAATACTAAGGCTATTATTATCCTTCAGGTTACAATAAGTGAACTGAGGCACAGAGCGACCCTGATTGACCCATGGCAGCCAGGTCAGTGCTGTGACAGCCACAGGAAGAACAGAAGGGTCTAGCGTCCCCCGAGTTTGCTCTACTGCAAATCAGAATGTAACCTACTGGCTTCATTAAAGCTTTATGTTTAGATGTAAAGCTTTATGTTTACATCTGTGGTGAGGGGCAGACACTTCTCCACCCGAAAGGCCACCATGTCAGAGGCCTCTCCCCCCGTTCTCAACACCTCCTTTCTCCTGTCACCTCCTGCTGTCCTTAGGAAGGAGAAGCCACTTATCCAGTGGGGTTGTGGGGAAGGAACTGGACCCGCTCAGAATACCTCCTCTCTCCTCTCTGGGATCTCTCTGGCTGCAGAGAGCCTGTGGGTCATCCAGTCCACTCTGGGGGTGGGCAGATCACTTGAGGTCAGGAGTTCGAGATCAGCCTGGCCAACGTGGTGAAACCTGTCTACTGAAAATACAAAAATTAGCCAGGTGTGGTGGCAGGCACCTGTAATCTCAGTGACTCGGGGGGCTGAGGCAGGAGGCTCACTTGAACCTGGGAGGTGGAGGTTGCATCGAGCCGAGATCGCACCACTGCACTCCAGCCTGGGCGACAGAGCAAAACTCTGTCTCAAAAATAATAATAATAAATAAATACATAAATAGAAATGTAAAAATAAAGGGGGAAAAAGGCACTGAACTAGACAGAAAGCATACCCAAACTACTTTCAGGGAATTCTTTGAGTTCTGAGAGAAATCTGACTCAAAAACTAACTTTAGACCAGAACTTAACTACCTACAGTTTATACAGCAGCTTTCTCTAGGAAAGGTCTACACACAACCAAATACAAATGAAGCGAAATTTCCATAAAAGAAAACATTAAAGCTACATCTAATTTTTGATGAAGGGTTACAGAGGTCCCCCCACTTCAGTCCTAATGGTTTGGGGTATGTTTTCTTCTTTTTTTTTTTTTCAGAGACAGAGTCTTGCTCTGTCACCCAGGCTGAAGTGCAGTGGTGCCATTTTGGCTCACCGCAATCTCCGCCTCCTGGCTTCAAGCAGTTCTCATGCCTCAGCCTCCCAAGTAGCTGGGATTACAGGCACGTGCCACCGCACCCGGCCAATTTTTTTTTATTATTTTTGGTAGAGACAGGGTTTTACCATGTTGGCCAGGCTGGTCTTGAACACCTGACCTCAGGTGATCCACCCACCTTGGCCTCCCAAAGTGCTGGAATTATAGACATGAGCCACCGCACCCAGCCGAGACACGTTTTCAAGCCTTGAGGTGCTTACCAGTACACTCAGCTCACTTTGTAATATCTGAATTTCCCTGAACCACGCTTTAAATTCCACTTCAATGAGATGGACCACAGTAGTAAAGAGTGTGGTGTTTGCATAAATGTCTGTGTAAGGACTCTACTCGAATTACGATGAGCCCATTGAGAATGGAGCCTGATTTCCTGTATTCAAAGTGTTATCTCCATGGTGTCATTCGTGTGAGTCCATTCGTAGTATTTGGTAATGAGGAGGAGGACAGGAAAGGCATTCCCGGGGACAGCCAGCACCTTGGTTCTTGTGAGCTGTCCATCGACGCTGATGCTATAGCTTGACTAACACATCACTGTCCCTAACCCCCCTCTCGCTCGCCATCTCCACTCAGGAGGCTGAGAAAGCCAGATGCACCCGGCCCGGTTCTACCAAAGGACACGCACGTGCATGCCTTCTGGAAGCCTTCTAGGAGAAGTCTTGCTTTTCTTCTATAAGAGACGGATAGGACTGGAAATGCCCCTTCCCCTTCTTCCTGCCTTGACTCTGGGTGTGATTCCCGGAGCAGCAGCAGCCATTTATGATCATGAGGTGATCAGCAACTCTTTGAAGACACTAGTAGCCTAGTACACAAGGACTGCTCCAACTCACCAGACTTCTGTCCCCAAGGTGTAACTGCAGTCATGGTAGGACACTGGAAATGCCTAGAACATTAACAAACCAAAGAAGACCAGCCATGTTATTAAAGCTATTTGCTAGTCCTACTACCTTCAGCAAATAGAAATGGAACAAGATGTTAAAAGTGATTCTGTTTTGGCTGAGCACAGCGGCTCATGCCTGTAATCCCAGCTCTTTGGGAGGCCAAAGCGGGTGAATCACCCAAGGTCAGGAGTTCAAGACCAGCCTGGGCAACATGGCAAAACTCTCTCTCTACTAAAAATACAAAAAATGAGCCAGGTATGGTGGCACATGCCTGTAATCTCAGCTACTCGGGGGGCTAAGGCAGGCGAATTGCTTGAACCCAGGAGGCAGAGGTTATAGTGAGTTAAGATGGAGCCACTTTACTCCAGCCTGGGCAGCAGAGCAAGACTCTGTCCCCCCGACCCAAAAAAAAAAAAATTCTGTTTCAATTCTGGCAAAACTCCTGAGGCAGAAAACAAACCAGTAAGTGGCAACAAGTCCAGTGTTCCAAAGTGACGTGCTGAAGCAGCCCACCAGGGCCTGCAGAGGCTTCTGGGAACCCGTGACCCCCCCAGGGCGGAGGATGGCAAGGCCAGGAGAGGTTAGAATGGGAGAGAGCTGCTTTTTTTTTTTTTTGAGACGGAGTCTTGCTCTTGTCGCTCAGGCTTGAGTGCGGTGGTGCGATATCGGCTCACTGCAACCTCCACCTCTCTGGTTCAAGCAAGTCTCCTGCCTCAGCCTCCTGAGTAACTGGGATTACAGGCACTTGCCACCACACCCGGCTAATTTTTTTGTATTTTTAGTGGAGACGGGGTTTCACCAGGTAGGCCAGGCTGGTCTTGAACTCCTGATCTCAGGTGATCCGCCCGTCTTGGCTTCCCAAAGTGCTGAGATTACACCACGCCCGCCTGAGAGACGAAGTCTTTCAAGAGAGCACTTGGATACTGGGACGCTTTTCCTCCCCATCTCATCCCTGCTGTGGATGAGAGAAGGGGGGCCTAGCAAGAAGGACTTTAAGGACGCCCTTCGGAGAGCTGTCAGAGGCATCCAAGGGCCGGGGGACCTGACAACTGGTGTCTGTCACCTGCCTGAGAAATCCTAAAGGCAAGAAGCCCTGAAGTCAAAACAAGGAAAGGTCCGGCCAGGCACAGTGGTTCACACCTGTAATCCCAGCACTTCAGGAGGCCCGGGCAGGAAGATCCCTTGAACTCGAGTTCAAGACCAGCCTGGCCAACGTAGAGAAACCCCATCTCTACAAAAGTACAAAAATTTGTCAAGTGTGGTGGCACATGCCTGTAATCCCAGCTACTAGGAAGGCTGAGGCATGAAGATGGCTTGAACCCGGGAGGCGGAGGTTGCAGTGAGCCGAGATTGCGCCGTTGCAGGTGGCTTCCCTGGGGAGAGTTCCACCCCCTGGGACAAAGGCTGCATGAGTGTTTCCCAGGGACCGGATATGGACCCTGAGAAGGAACCGCCCAGGGGGCCACCAGGAGAAAAGGCTGAACTGGGAACCAAAGCACCCGCTGACGATGTCCTCACCACCCCCCAAGTGAGCAACCCCCCAGCTTCCATGAAGTCTCCAAAGAACCCTACAGCCCCTCATAGGAGCAACATTCGCTTGAAACATTTACACAGCCCAGGGAAACCATGGTGGGGGCACATGGGTGCTCCATCCTCCTCTGGCTTCACCCTCCAGGAGCCCAGCCAGCCCGGGGAGTGGGAGGGAGGCCTGCAGACAGGAAGGCTGCTGGCTGGGAAGAACTTTAACTTCAAGGAATCCCTATCACAAACTGAGCACTGTGGACTTGAAGTGACCGGAGGGCTTTTCTTATCCAAGAGTCGCTGCAAGGTCGCATGGCTGCCAGAGATTTCATCTTAGGACTGGGGGCAAAGCAGCCCCCACCCCACCCAGAAGGGCTAGTGTTGAATGTTCCCTGGAGAATAAAGAAGAGGTTTCCTTCTGCTGTTGCCACAAACCCGCCTGTGTCACACACCAGTTTCACAAACATGGCATGTGATCCCGATGGGGTTGGGGGGACGTTGTGTTTTTAGATGAAACCTGAGTATTTCTCTAGGCTCTTCTCCCAAACGCTAATCTCCTTGGAAATCGGTGCAGATTCTAGAGCAAAATACTATGTGGAATTTAGGTCTTCCGTTTATTAAATAAGAAGTAGCTTCAAGGAGCATAGAATTACGACTCCTTTTAAAATGTGCATGAAAAGCAGCTCTTTCCCTTGTCGTTTTCCACCCTGCAAGCATCCTGCTGGAATGGGGAGGATTGGCTCAGACTGAGTTCCAAGCTGCATCTCGGCCACTGAGAGAGGAGCCTGCTCTTTGCACCAGACAATGTGTTGAAAACCACCAGACCAAAAGTAGCTGATGCTTATCTGTCTCTGCGGAATTCCCAGGAATCCTGCGGGGGTTTCTGAGCCCACGTGAGAGCATTGTCAGCCTGTGCCTGGGGGCGCCAGAAGAGGGAGATTGGGCGATTTCTGCTCCTTCACTCCCACCACCCTCATCTCATTGGGGCTCACTCTTTCCAAGTTCACTTGACCCCTTTGCCAAGGCAGGGGAGACCCAGCCAGAATATTTATAGTGTTGGTACATGACTGGGCAGCTAGTGAGAGCAGATGTTTTCTGATACGGGCAAAAGGAGCTGGATGAAAATTAGCCAGAAAAGAGGCCACAGCTATAACTGACATTCCAGTCCTCAGCACTGGGTAAGGCACCCCCATCCTTACATGAGCTTGTTCCCCATCCTCACTGCCTAGATGGCTCGATCCAGTAGATGCCGACTGCATGCCAGGCGCGGGGTGGGCACTGAGATAAATAAGACAAGGCCTGCCTCTTATGATGGCGTAGGAAAACCACTTGTGATGACCCACTCCATTCCTGCAGGCCAAGAGCCCCATGGGAGCCCGGGAAGAGCCACGTGGTGGCAGCTGCTGGGCCTGGGGACAGTGGTGGGGTGGCAAGAGGGAAGGAGCGGTCAAGGTGACCCACATGAGGAGTGACGGCTCACCTGGCTTTGAAGGATGGGTGGGGGAGGTCCGGTGAGAAGGGCAGAGGGAACAGAGGCTTTGCTGCCTACCTGATGCATTCTGGGAACATCCAGACGCATCAGATGGGGCCAGAGGGCAGGGGGTTTCCTGAAGGTGTCAGAGGAGGGGGCTGAACAGGTGAGCTGGGCCAGGCTGCAGAGGGTCACCTTCCACACTCAGGAATGTGGACTTTGGTAGACTTTGCCTTTAGGCAGGAGGAGCTGGTAAAGGTTTCCAGGGAGAGAAGGGATTCTTATTCCAGGAAGCAACGGGAACTGTGGCTCTGTGAGCAGGTCTCGCCCTGTGTTCCTGTGCCCTGCGGCACCGTGCCTGGCTCGGTTGTTGCTCCATAGTGCTTGTGGAAGAGCAGACTCACGTGTGGTCTCTCTGTCTCACAGACTGTCTGTGAGATGAGACAGTCATTGAGATCACTAAGTGTGGGAGGCCTGTCTCAGGGCCCTGACCCCCACCTGGGTCCAGGCAGATTCCTGCATGCCTGACGGCAGCTGCGGACGTCATCTCCTTCCAGAGGGGTTCAAGCACACCCAGACCCTGCAGCAGATCCAAGCCTCCCCAAGGCTTCTCCCGGCCGCCACCTGCCCTGGAGCCCACCCCTTGCCCTGTCCCCGCTCTGGTCCCATCTGAGCCTGTACCCGTAGCTTCATCTCCACACCAGCCTCAACCCAAACAGCATGTCGCCTCTTTCCTTCTATTTGAAAATTAAGTGTATTGGCCAGGCATGATGACTCACCTACCCTTGAGGACCTCCTAAATGCTGTAATCCCAGCACTTTGGAAGGCCAAGGTGGGGGAATCACTTGAAGTCAGGAGTTCGAGACCAGCCTGGCCAACATGCCAAAACCCTGTCTCTACTAAAATACAAAAATTAGCTAGGCATGGTGGCAGGTGGCTGTAATCCCAGCTACTTAGGAGGCTGAGGCAGGAGAATCACTTGAACCAGGAGACAGAGGTTGCAGTGAGCCAGGATCAAGCCACATACTCTAGCCTGGGCAACAGAGTGAGACTCTGTCTCAAAAAAAAAAAAAAAAGAAAGAAAGAAAATTAAGTGTATTCGCCCGTTTTCATGCTGCTGACAAAGATGTATCTGAGACTGGATAATTTTTAAAGGAAAGAGGTTTAATGGACTCACAGTTCCACCTGGCTGGGGAGGCTTCACAATCCTGGTAGAAGGTGAAAGGCATGTCTTACATGGCGGCAGACAGAAAGAGAGCTTGTGCAGGGGAACTCCCTTTTATAAAACCGTCAGATCTCGTGAGACTTATTCACTGTCATGAGAACAGCTCGGGAAAGACCTGCCCCCATAATTCAATTACCTCCTACCGGGTCCCTCCTACCACACATGGGAATCATGGGAGCTACAATTCAAGATGAGATTTGGGTGGGGACACAGCCAAACCATATCAGCAAGTAATAATAACAATGACAACAAAAGACATTTCTGTGCATCGCAGTCTTTGCTGAAGGTCTGAGGAGATGGAGGGTATTTACAAACACAGACAACTTAAAATGGAACATTCACCTTACCCTGTTCTTAAACTTCCTTAAGCTGTTTCTGTCAACTGGATTGTGGCGTCACCCACTTGCTGCCTATATTCCTTCTTTCTTCTCTCTTCCCAAACGCCTGTTCTCCCATTATGCAGAACAATTAAAGAAATTCTTGGTTTCGTTTTTGTTTTTTTGGTCTCTTTTTCACCTACCCCGAGGACCTCTCCTGTCAACCCTCAGCTGGGTATTTTCCTAAATGAAGACATTTTGTTCTCCAAGAAGAACCCTGGGTCCACAGGTAAGCAGGTCGTTTCTCTACCCCACAGCATTCTGGAGCAGTGTGGTGTCGTGTGTACCCAGCCCTGTACGCTGCATCTCAGGGACCAAGGAAATTAAGTCCTATCGTTGGGGCCCATGTTGAGGAGAAAAATCCTAACCCAGAATTTAATGACTTGCTAATCTGAGTGGTTACAACTATATATATGTATAAAGGCAAAGAAAGAGACCCGTCTATGCGGGCTGGAGCCTAGGGGACAGGAAAGAAGCTGTTCCAATGGCCTCACAAGGGAAGGATGAATACTCCTGAGGGCCAGGTGCCGTAGCTCACACCTGTAATCCCAGCACTTTGGGAGGCCCAGGCAGGAAGAGTGCTTGAGCCAAGGAGTTTTCGATCAGCCAGGGCAGCATAGTGAGACCCCATTTCTACAAAAAATAGCCGGCCATAGTGATAAACGCCTGTAGTCCCAGCTACTTGGGAGGCTGAGGCAGAAAGATCATTTAAGCCCAGGAGGTTCAGGCTGCGATGCAGCCATTGCACTCCAGCCTGGGCCATAGAGTGAGATCCTGTCTCAAAACAAAACAAAACAATAAAACCCCAAATGCACCTGGCTAATTTATCAGTTTTCAGAGAAGGAGATGACGGAAGTAGGAGAGGAAAGGCTCTTGGCTAAGCTTCAGGGGTGCGGGGATGGGAGGATGGAGAGTACAATGACAAAATCAGGAAGATGGAAAGAGAAGCAGAAAATAAATGGAGTTTAAATGCACTGAGAGGAGAACACAGAGACAGAGAGGCTCCCACGCAGGGCTGCGATTGTCTGTGAGCTCTAACAAGCAGAGCCCAGCACAGCCAAGGTCAGGACAGCGGAAGGCACTCTGGACGGGTGGGGCTGGGCTGCACTCGGCAGGCAGCAGCGTTCCCACCAGCAGAGCCCTCTGACCTTGGCCCTGAGCTGCTGTCAAGTTCTTGGGGACCTTGTCTTTCTACAGGGATCAGGAACTTGCGGGAAAGTCCTGGTGTACTCCTGAACGTTAGGTATGTTCAATTAAGTCTAGCCTAACTCTGCCTCCTTGCACATTCTAAGCTCCACCTAAAGGTTTCTCTGTGCATAGTGAGCTGACACCTCACTGGATGTGTAAACAGACTGCAACTTACTCTAGTGCCAATCACCAAGTTTTGGCCAATCACAGGCAGCCAACTGTTCAAACCTGGTTCAAATAAGGCAAACATCCAGCTGTAACCAATCCGGCTGTTTCTGTACCTACTTCTGTTTCCTGTACATCACTTTCCTTTTTCTGTCCATAAATTTTCTTCCACCACATGGCTACGCTGGAGTCTCTGAGCCTACTCTGGTTGGGGGGCTGCCCGATTCGTGAGTCGTTCTTTGCTCCATTAACCTCTATTAGATATAATTTGTCTATTAACAGGTGTTTGGTTCAAACTCTCTTGTTTCTTCTTGGCATGCTTCGAAGGCTTTCCAGGTAATCCAGATTATTCTTCCCTCTAACTTGGTATGTTCTTTGTCACATAGCCATTTGGCTTGGTCAAGGGTTAGTGGAGGAAGCCAGGAGGCAGAGAGCTGGATGCCACTGGGCTAGAGGGAGCAGCCACGTGCACGCGTGAATGCACACACGTACATGCATACACCATGTATGCATATACACGCACACATACACCTGCACATGTTAATGCACACATACTACATATATGTGCACATGCGGCACACATAGGCACACATACATGCATATATGTGCACATATACACACACACTCATGCATACACATACATTCTCCAAAGGGCCACAGGGCAGTTTGGTAGCATGAGCGAGATGCACTAGGATAAATGCACAGCGACGTGGAAAGGTTACTATTCACGTGAACTTGTGAAAAAACTACGCCAAGTGCACAGCCCAGAGGTGGAGGAGGGAGGGTACATGGGAGAGAGGTCCCGAGTCTGCAGGGCACGCTGGACCTGAGGACACGTTCACAGACGTGCAGTGAGATGAGGATGAACAGGACACAGGTAGCAGGCTCCTCATCAAACTAAACATAGTCCATCCAGTTACAGGCCGTCTGGTGGTCATCTATTCTGAGATGAAGCAATCCCATGGGAAGAGCTAAGCTCTCCTTTCTCCTAGAAAACGAGCAGGGCGGCTTATGGCTGTTGTCCTTAAAGCCCTTACTTGGCGAAATGAGAAGTGAGAAACATGAAATAGGTCCGCCAATTAAAAAGGAAAAAAAAGACTGCAGCCGGGAAGCCCTGGATTTGAGGGTTGTCCCCCAGGGCTTAGTCTGCTCCTCTGTCACCTGTTTGCCAAGCACACCTGCTGATGAAGGCGCCCTGCAGAGAGGGCTCCAGGAGGAAGGCCCAGGACGAGGAATGAGGCGCGGTCATGCCTCCCCACAGCCCTCCGGCAATCCCACCGCCAAATGAAATCTCTGTTGTAAAAATGTCAAAGGACAAAAACTTGCTTTAACCATGCCAAGGGGCACAGTGTACACAGAGGCCACTGCCATTTGAGGCAGTGGCGGCCAAAACACGGGTCCCCAGAGGACAAAGGGGCCAAGCTGAGCCTTAGAGACCCTCAAGGATGCAAGTGCTGCTTTTGAGGTCCATGGACCCAGGCTGTTCCAGGAGTGGCCTGGGAACTCCTGCAAGCAAAACATCTAGATGGCGAGGCCTCCCGGGCTGCATAGCTTCCTGGAGCCCATGGGTGAGAGGGCACAGCGGGGCCAGACCCCTGCCCTGGTGCCATCATCTGCAGGGAGAGGTGCCGTGAGATCAGTTAGCTTCAGGAAATTTACAAAAGACGCAGACACGAAGGCCAAGAATGGAGACTGCTCATGAGTGTGAACTCCCGCACCTCCAGGCAGACTCTAGGAGAAGAGCAACC